>MCJB01051748.1:0-32751 GCA_002018475.1 Nicotiana obtusifolia
TACATTAGCATAGCAAGAAGCTAACCAATCCATACCCATGATAATATCAAAATCAACCATCTCCAATTCATGCAAATCAACTAACGTATGGAGGTCATAAATCATCACATCACAATCTCGATATACCCGTTTAACTATCACAGGCTCACCCACGGGCGTAGATACCTCAAATGACTTACGTAATAATTCAGGCCCTTTATTACACTCGCTAGCAACAAACGGAGAAATATACGATAATGTAGAACCGGGATCTATCAAGGCATACATATTAGTGGAAAAGACAGATAATATACCTGTAACCACATCCGGAGATGACTCTAGGTTCTGACGGCCCGACAATGCATATATACGGTTCTGCTGACTGCCTGAACTGGACACTCCTCCTCTGCCTCTACCCCTGCCAGCCGATGTCTGCATACTCTGCCCAGAAGGGCGCACTGAAAAAGAAGAACTCGCGCCAAATGACGTTGGCTGAGCCATACCACCACCTCCTCTGTTAAGATAATCCCACCGCATATGGCCAAGCTGTTCGCAAGAATAGCATACATCGGAACCTTGACGACACAGTCCAACGTGAGCCTTGCCGCACTGATCACAATGAGGTGTTAGGGGTCTCGACTGACTAGTATCCATGTAATGTTGCAAGCCTGATGCCCGCGAACTCTGACCTGGACCCGAATAGGTAAATCGATCATATCGAGGTCTCTGAAACTGTGGAGGGGCACTAATTACAGATGGTGCCGAACTCCTCAGAAACTGGGGCCTGCCACTGCTTCTGAAGTCACCAGAATACCCTGCAAACCTCGTCCTCTTATGCTGACCCCTATCCTGCTCCCTGTCTGCTCTTTGCTGCCGCTTACGATCCTCTAATGTCTGGGCATAAGCCTGAATACGAGAAATATCCATGCCCTCTATCAAGGATGCAGTCGTGCACTCATTTATTAGGTGTGGTGCCAATCCGTTCACAAACAAATGAACCCTATCCCCCATCTCGGCCACCATGTGAGGAGCGTACCTTGCCAAGGAATCAAACTGCATACTGTACTCCTGTACACTCATATTACCTTGTTTAAGGTTCAAGAATTTATCAGCTTTGGCTCGTCGTACCTCAACTGGCAGGTAATGACGAAGAAATGCCTCAGAAAATTCTTTCCACACAGGTGGGGGAGCATTTAGACCCCTGGATTTCTCCCAACTATCGTACCAGAAAACTGCTAGATCCCGTAACCGATAAGAAGCCAACTCTACTGCCTCCGTATCACTTGCAAGCATAACCCGCAGTACCTGATCAATAAAAGTCTGCGGGTCCTCCTTGGGGTCTGATCCGGTAAACACTGGAGGATCTAGATTGATGAAATCCCGAACTCTCGCACTGACCGGTTTATCAGTAGCACCGGTATTTTGCCTCTGAGCCTGAGCAGCTACCAAGCTAGTCAGCAATTGTACTGCACTCCGCATATCCTGGTCTGTAGTACCAGATGGAGGAACTGGAGATGCTGGATGCCTTCTTATATCCTCTGGTTGAGAAGGAGTAGATGAGGTCTGCGACGGCATCTCACTCTGAGGCTCACTATGGCCTGCTCTAGCGGGAGGCACCTGACTGGTACCCTCTCCCGCAGCTAAATCAAGGCGCCTATTAATCACTTGCTTCCTAGTCGTGGGCATCACTGAAAAGAACATGGTTAATATTAGAAACGAATACTTACGACTCAGCTCTGCACACGATCTAGATTCAGGAAAAAGGCAACAACCCTAAATGTTATGCAGCCTCCTGATTATAAATGTGGCGCGCTACACATCCATAATCAAGACTGTACTAGACACGGCTCATAGACAATCCCTAGGACAGACCTGCTCCGATACCACGTTTGTCACGACCCAAGCCGGAGGGCCGCGACTGGCACCGGACCCTACTCAACGGGCACCGGCGTACCCTTCATCTAACTTTCCTTATTGTCTATAAGGCTTTTCATACGCATATAATCTCGAACAATAATTATAATGAACCGAGATGTCATGCCATGATACGAACATACTTATATACATAATATGGCCAACAAGGCTGCAATGCAAAACCATAAAACAAAATACATACGTTTGCCGACAAGGCAATTCAACTATACATAAGTCAACCCATCACTTGTCTATGCATAAATTGACAATTGTCTATGAGCCTCTACAAAAACGTACATAATGCAACCTATGCCGGAACAGGGCCCCGACATGCCCAAAACAGAATTCATACCAAGACTGTGGCAAGTCCAAAGGATGGATCTCGTCAATATCTGCTGAACTGGGTAGCCTACTGTGGTGGGGGAGCTTCGTCTATCTGCCCGCTTGGACCTGCAGCACGACATGCAGCGTCCACAAATAAAGGACGTCAGTACGGGTAATGTACTGAGTATGTAAGACAGGAAACATAATGTAAGAACAATGATAAGCATCAGGGTAAGAGACATACAACCTGTACCATCTGAATGCCTCTGAGGGCGACTAACCATGTCATGCCTGACATGCATATGCATATACATATATTTATATCCTTTTGAAAATCATCATATACATATATACGCCTCGTTGGGCCTCATCATCATCTCATGCATATGCCTCTGTGGGCCTCCTCATTATCATACCCAACTGATCAGTGGTTGCACAATAGGTGCCATACCCGGCCGACTATAGCGCGGCTCGGTAGAGTAAGATAGCTGTCGACTATAGCGCGATTAAGTAGAGTAAAACATATACATATGTATAGTTGCACAATAGGTGCCATACCCGGCCGACTATAGCGCGACTCGGTAGAGTAAAATAGATAATGCATGCTGGACTCATAATAGTCATACTACCATGGTGAAATAATAACATATCAATCCTCCCATAAGAGGGGAAACAATATACGTACTGCTACCTTCTAAGAGTAGAGTATCTTTGGGGTTCGTTCATTGCATTGTGTACAGTCAGAGTCGTGCAAAAGAAGGAAAAGGATAGTCTCACATACCTTGCAATACTTTCCAATCTCAAGCTATGAATCTTCCACAACTTCTTAGTCTACAATAAGAGAAATGACACTACCGTTATCGTTCAAGCATCAGGATTTCCTTGATCCATTCTCAAGATCTCAGGCCCCCCTACCAACTCGCGTAACTATTATGTACCGACTGTAACCTATTTTGCAATAAAACGGACAGCACCTCCCCTATATATATGACTTCACACAAGTCCAAACAGTCGCCAAACAGCCAAACAACTTCAATAAGAATCATATTGAGCCTCCCAAAACAGTCCACGCACAAACCAATCACTTCATACGTACAATGGCCACTATAGTCGTGTCAAACGATCCGGAAATGTTATGAACAACTATCAGGCCACCACCCTAAATATATGGTGTTTCTCCACACCCTTCCTCATCCAAAAATCCACAAATCAGTAGTATAACATGCAGGTTTACAGCAACACAAAACAGTTCACAAAACAGTTCGCTACAAGTGAATAACTCGAACTCACGGCTTCCGATCACCGTCCTGTGAGTTCTTACACACATAGAATGACTTACCAAGAATTAACATTAGAAAAAATGTATTAAATAGAGCAGTAAACTCACCTTGCTTGTTAGATAACTCAGCCCTTGCTTTGGTTCCTCAAACTCTAGGGTTTACCTTCAACTAGAACTTGAAAGAGGGGAAAATCGATTAGGGTTTGTGTGGGATTAGTTTGGGGCGGGGTTGCAGGGGTTCTTTTCGGTTTTGAAGCTGTGAAATAATAGTGAATTAACTGGCTTTAGAAGCTTTTAAAAGCCCTCTCTTAACCGACTTGGGGCTTTTAAATTTTAGCCCTTAATTTTGGCAAGTAGGTGATGCACCTACTTGTCACCTACCAGCCTGTGCAGTTCTACAGAAATACAATTATCTCAATACTTCTGAGATCGTATTGACAAGACGTTTGAAGCATTGGAAACTAGACTCCTAGATCTTTAATTTGGTAGGTAGATCACCCCGTAATTCCTTGTAAATTGGGAGAAAATCGCAGAAACATTTTACCTATCGTTTAAGTAAAATTGTGAACCTAAGGACAACTTTCGTCGACTTTTGTTTCATAACTCTTTCGACTTCAAGACTTATGAAACGGATATCATATCATCCAAATACCTTAAAACATGACCTCTTGGTGATGTTAACCACCTCTCGATTTTCCCAAATACGCGAGTTACAACATCCTTAAGTCGTTTATCCTCTAATACTTGTTAACCACCCTTATACACCTTTGCATCGTTTAAGGCCAATAGGACTAAACTCTTATTGTCTCAAAGGTAATTCTCTTCTCGAACCAAGGTAGACTATCTTACGGTGTAATCTAGCACGTACAAATATTGGTTATAACAATCTAGTGCATAATTTGCTAGATGATCAGCTAGCTTATTTCCTTCCCTGTATGTGTGTTACAATTAGCGTAAGGGATTCTTTTAATTGTAATATCTGTTCTACTCGATCAGTTATGCACCAGGGTGGTTTCCAAATGCCATTAATGATGTTGTTTAATAGCATTGAATCTGTTTGTAGCCATATGTGAGAAAATTCTTGTGATTTGCAGTAGTTTAGAGCTTTAGCAATGGCTGTTGCTTCTGCTACTATGTTTGTTCCTTCTGGGATTTCTGTGCCAAGTGCATAAAGTAGTTCCCTTGTTTCATTTCTCATACAGTATCCTATTGAGCTTCTTCTAGGGTTTCCTTTTGATGCTCCATCAGTGTTGACTTTTATCCATCCTTGCATGGGGAATTCTCATATGACTTTATTGAATTTTGGTTTTGGGGTGTAGTTTTCCAGCATATGTAGAAGATCTTTCCATTTGTGTGGGACATTGATTCCTGGCTTTCTGGTTTTAACTAGTGCTTGTAATGCTATGGAGACTTGATAGATGACTCTGCTAGCTGAGACTATTTTCCCATGTTTGCAGTTGTTCCTTCTCTTCCAGAGTTCACATACAATGCAGGAAGGAACTCCCTGTAGCACTACTTTGAGTGTGTGAACTGTTTGTGCTGTCCAACATTTTGTTATTGCTTGGTGGAAGGATAGTCCATCTAGTGCTATTTCTGCTCTTTATAGAAAGTTTTTCCATACCCTGGTTGCAGTGGTGGAAGTGATGAAGAGATGCACCAAGGTTTCTTCCTTTGGTTCAGTGCAACACCAACATCTTAAAGGCAGTTGGTAACCCAATCTTTTCATGAAGTCATCTAGCGGCAATTTTGACTTCCAGACTCATCCACATGAAGAAGGCAATCTTGAAAGGAAGCCCTTTAACCCAGATCATCTTATATGCTCTTCTTGGCTCTTCTCTTCTTCTGAGGTATTCCCAAGCACTTTTGACAGTGAAGTGTCCTTGATTTTGTAGCATCCAGTATGGGATGTCTAGAGTGTCGCCCATGTTTGGAGGCTTGATTGATGTTGCTATGTGTTCTACCACTTCATGTGGCAAAGCCTCTGACAATTGTTGCAGATTCCAGTTATCCTCTTACAGGACCTCATTTACATTGAGAATTGATTCTTCAATTGGGAAGTCTGTTGGCACTATGAATTAAAGTGCTCCCGGTCCAGTCCAGTTGTCATACCAGAAGAGTGAGGATCCCATTTTTATGTGCCAGCTGATTTGATGTTCTATGATCTCTCTGCATTCTAGCATTTTCTTCCATGTCTGTAATCCTCTTTTCCATGGAACAATTACTGCGTTGAGTTTTTTGCAGTATTTCTGACATGTGTATGCACTCCAGAGGCTGGGCTTGGTTCTGAAATTCCACCACAATTTGCAGAAAAAAGCTTTAGATATATCATGCAATGATCTAAAGCCTGCTCCTCCTTCCTCGCAAGGAATGCATAAATTGTTCCAAGAAGACCAGTGTCTGCTGTTGCCTCCCACTGTGCTACTCCAGAAGAATTATGCAAAGAGCTTGGGAAGGTTGTTGATTACCTGCTTTGGAAGATTTACAACCGATAGTAGATGCATGCTTTGGAGTACATGTTTTATCAGTACTGCTCTGCCTCCAATTGAGAGTAGTTTTGCTTTTCACAATTGTAATCTATCTCGTACCTTATTGACTATGTCCTGGTAATATATGATCCTTCTTCTGGAGTAGTATATGGGGCAGCCTAGGTATGTGAATGGGAAGTCCTGCTTTCCGATGCCTGTAATTCTTTCTACTTTTCAAATTACCTATGTGTTAGCTGAATGGTGCATATATATAGCAGATTTGCCTTTGTTGATTAGCTGACTTGATGCTGCTTCATATGCACAGAGGAATTCCATTATCAGTTGTAGAGAGGTGGCATCGGAAGATGAGAAGATGATCAAGTCATCTGCAAAGGTTAGATGATTGATTTTTGGACTCCATTTGGGCATTCCAAATCCACAGAAGTAGAGATTTTGATGTAGTGCATTCAGTCCCCTCGAAAGGGCTTCTGTAGCCAGGATGAACAGAGAAGGTGATAGTGGATCACCTTGCTTGACACCTCTTGTTGATTTGAAGAATCCATGTGATTGTCCATTGACGAGGACGGAGTACCAGTTATTCCCTATGATGTCGAAGATCAGGCCAATGAAAGCTTCACAGAAACCCATTTTTCTTAGCACTTTTCTCATGAACAGCCAGGATAGTCGATCGAATGCTTTGGTCATGTCTAGCTTGATGACTACATTTGGCCTTGCTTTTGTTCTTAAGCTGATGTCTGTAATGATTTCCTGAGCTAAAAGAATATTTTCTACTATTGTTTTGCCCTTTACAAATCCTGCTTGCTCTTGAGAGATGAGAGAGGGTAGTGTTGTGATCATCCTTTCATGTATGACTCTCGAGAAGATTTTGTTTATGAAGTTGCTAAGACTGATGGGCCTCATATATGAAAATGTCACTATCTCTTTCTTCTTGGGAAGAAGGACCAAATTTGTGTGTGTTACACATTTTGGTAGTTGTCTTCTTGAGAAGAAGGCTGTGACCATATTATGTATATCATCTCATATGATTTCCCAGCAAGTTTGATAGAAAGAACCTGTGAATCCATCTGGTCCCCCTGCACTTTCACCATTCAAGCTAAAAACAGCATAACCTGTGAATCCATCTGGTCCCCCTGCACTTTCACCATTCAAGCTAAAAACAGCATGCTTGATTTCTCCCTTTGTGGGTACTTTGATCAGTTCTGCATTCTGTTGCATATCTATCACTTGTTGTATGTTGTCCAAGATTCTGAAGTCAGTAGGTGTTGTTCTTTCTGTGAATTGTTCTTTGTAAAAACTGATGGCTTCTTCCACAATTTGTTCCTCCTCCTCAATCCAGATGCCAGCACTGTTTTGGATTCTTCTTAATTGGAGTCTTTTTCTTCTGCCATTTACTTGAGCATGGAAGAATTTGGTGTTTTTGTCGCCAGCTTTGAACCATGCCATTCCTGCCTTTTGTTTCCATAATTGCTCTTCGACAGCTAAGTGTCTGATCATCTGTGCTTGTACCCTTTGCAGTCTTTCTCTGTATTGTGAACTTGGCCTTTTTTCAAAGTACTTTTCATGTACTAATACTACTTCTTCCATGCTTGCTATGTTTTGAAAAATATCCCAATATGTTGCTTTGCTCCAAAGTCTTAATGCTTTTTTTAGTTTTTTGAGCTTGTAGTTAAAGAGTATGAAGGGGTCACCATGAAAGTCTGCTTGCCAATTCTCTCTTTCCACTGCTTCAAAGCTGTCTTGTTTGGTTCAGAAGTTAAGGAATTTGAAAGGCTTCCGGATTGATTTTGCTTCCTTGTCACATTGCAGCAGGAGGGGGCTATGATCCGAGCCAATTTTGGGTAGATGTGTGATCTCTATTTTTAGAAAAGTTTACTGAAAATCTTCATTGGCTAAGCATCTGTCTAGCCTCTTGAAGATGTAGTCTTAATTTGCTCTCCCATTCCACCATGTGAAAATGCTCCCTCTAAACCCCAGGTTTGTTAAGCTACAAATGTTGATGCAGTGATTGAAGTCATCTACCTCATTGAAAGGGACAGGTAATCCACCAAATTTTTCTTCTTGATCACAAATGACATTGAAGTCTCCCCCCACTAGCCAAGGTGCTGTCGTGTTTTGGGCCAAAGCATACAGTGAATCCCACAGTTCTATCCTTTCTGTTGAGTTACATTTAGCATAGACTAGTGTGAGTATGAGTTCCATTTTTGTTTCCATGTGAAAGAGCTTCAAAGTGAGTTGTTGTATCGTATCTGACAGGATTGTGATCTCATAGGCATTATCAATAAATGCCCAGATTTTGTTGGAGACATTTGCAATTGCTTGAGACAAGCCAATTCTTCATCTGTATTGTTCCATTTTTCTAACTTGTTGCATTGGTTCCATGATGCCGATGAATTCAAAATGGTGCTTATTGTGCAGTGTGATCAGTCTTTCAAAAGCTTGCATTGTGTTGACTGATCTAATGTTCCAGATGATAGCATTCATTTTATTCTGTTTGGATATGAGAGAGCTCTTCTTGTTTGAATCCCTGTTATTGAAGTGCCACTGTTATCTTTGCCTTGCTTCTTCTGAACTTTCAGCATTGCTTTCATTTTGTTTATTTGAGTGGGCGAGAGATCTCCTTGCTTGGCTATGTTGCTGAAATTCTAGACAGTGATTTCTTCATCCATGTCTTTGCCTAAGAGTTCCTTTTCTTTTCCTGCATTCCTAGCTGCTGCTGCCATAGGCAGATTTTTTGGTCTGATGATTGCTTATAGTTGTGTCTTTATTATTTCTTTTCTGACAGCTGGATCATGATCTGGATTTCCTTCATTCTGTGCTGCAAATACTGCTTGTGTAAGCCTTGGAGTTGTTTGGTCTTGACATGAGTTTGTCAATAGGATCATTTGATTGTTGTTGATGTATTCTGCTTCCTTGTCGCTTTGAGCATCTTCTTCTAGTGCTCCAGCAGTTCCTTCTTCTTCACTTTGCATTTCTTCCGGTATTTCACCTTCTTCTGAATCTTCTCCATAATCTCCCAGAAGTTTGTTCAGGTTGTCTTTCTGATTCTGTATCTGCAGGCTTCTTTCTAGCAGCTTTAATCATGTGTTGTGCATTGCTGTTGTTTACAACTATTGTGAACTGCTTATGTGGGCTATTTGTTGTTGCTGCATTATTGTAGAAACTTCTCTAAATCCATTGAGAGGTGGATTCCTTTTCCTTTTCTTTCCTTATATTTGTGCTTGCTGTTGCCCCATCAGTTGTGTCATCCTCTGAAGGTTCTGTTTGTGATGTCTGCATTGCTGAAGTTTGTATGCTTTCTGGTTGTTTATTGTTTACATTTGGTGTCTTGTCAGCATTCAGTGTTGAAGTTGCTGGTGTTTGGGATGTGGTTGTTATCAAGAGTGGTGAGGTTTCTGTTTGAATATCTGCACCTTTTGATTTAATCAACTGATTGACTTCACTGCTGGTAACTTCAGTATTCTGCTGGCTGCTTATTTTGGCATTCATTGTTGAGGCTGTTGGTATTTGAGTTTCTGTTGCTATCGAAGCTGTGTGAATTGCTGCTTGAATGTTTTCTCCTTTTGCTGCAGCCATCTAATTATCCACATTACTGGCAGTGTCAAGATTGAGCATGTCAAATTTGTTTGCAACATGAAGCTGTTGAGTAGTCTTGTCCGCTGCTGTGTTTTGCAATCCAAATTTAGGATGGACTCTGTTTTGCGGTCGATTGTCTTTGACCTCCTTCCATTAAGGGCCTGCATTGCCTATGACTTTGCCACTTAACAAAATCAGTAATGGTGCTAATTCCTTTCTTTGCTGATTTTTAGCTTCCCCTGCTTTGCCATGTAATTTTTTCTGCTCTGCCAAGGGTGTGTCCAGAATTTCTGGATGTAACTTCTAACATTCATGCATATTATGACCTTGTAACTTGCATTCTTTGCAGTATTTGGGGATATAGTCATATTGAATTTTAACCCATTCCGTTTTGATATCTCCCGTTGCCTCGTTTTCTATATCCATTCTAACTTTTTTCAGTAATTCTGCTAGAAGATCCACTAGCACTTTAACTCTCGCACAAGTAGGCCTCGTCTTGTTTATAGTTGCTAAATCAAGATGAAGTGGCTTACCAATAGCAAAAGCTAGCGAGAAAAGACATTTCTCTACAAAATATGTGGGCAGCAAATGTGGGAACGAAATCCACGCCATGGCCATGGATGTTTCTTCACCGAGCTAGAATTTTGCATCATAGATTAGCTGTCTCATTTGATATTCATAGCCGTCTTTTGCTTTAAGACAGTATGTGCTTTTAGAGGTAATTTTGATGAAATCTTCCCATAGCGATAGTCTGATTAAAACACGCTTCTCTCTAAAAAAGTCGATATTGCACTCGCCCTTGATTCCGCACTGTATTGGGATGATTCTGTGCAGCTCCTGAAGGTCTGGCCATCGGTATGAGAATTTGCGCAGTACCGCGTACTGTAGCCCTTCAATTAAATTCATGTGATTCACTTCTGCTTTTGTGAATTTGACAATCGGCTGACCATGCATGAAGGTTGGTTTTTTGAGAGGGATTGGTTCGATTTTTGAGTTAGGGTTTGTAATTGTGACTGAGTTCAGTGTTGAGGGTTTTAGGATGTGGGAGTAGTCTAGGGGTTGAGATATGTTTGGGTTGTTGGTTGAAGCTTAAGGGATAGTCGGAGGGGGCCAGCCAGCCGGAGTATTACCGGTTGGCATCGCCATTGTTGTAGGTGCAGAGCTTCGATACCTATCGCCTCCGTTCTCTCTCTATCTCATTTATTTCATCACCTAGTCTTCCATTTATTCACAATTCCTTATTTTTCCTTCCTTTTTCTCAAATTATTTTTTTTGTTTTATTTTTCAAATATCAATGAAGGTTCCACTATTTTTTTCCTTTCACCTTTTAAGAAACTTCCACATCACAACTTTTCCATCCTTCACCTCTAAACTTACGCTTTTAGCCTACATTATACTTTCGAAGTATTTAGGGAGGTAGGGTGACAGAAGATAGATCACCAAAGAACGAAGGGCTAAAGCTTTTAACATGGTTGCTAAAGAAGCATTTAACGGCTCAAAAAGGGGTTGACTAGGGAAAATATGCAATGGTAGGAAATTGAAGGCATAATAACAGTCCAAGGAAGGCCTAACATCATTTTTCAAACCAAGTTAGTCTCGGATTTCACCTTGATGCACATTCCGGGCAAGTCTAGACTACAAATGATGCAAAAGAACTTACAATAAATCTCACCACACATGGAACATGAAAACTTAAGTGCAATACAAATCCAAAATCCAATTGAAACCAATGAACTCAATGAAGTCACATATAGGTTAAGACACTATTTAGTGAATGAAAGAGCCAAAAATTGAGTCTAAAAGTCATGATAATGATCTTTACTTCAATAAGTTTTCTTTTTGAATGATCAAGAATTCATATGCCGAGGTTTAAATCATGTTGGTACCAAGCAAGCCACAAATTGACCAATGGGCACGAACCCCAAGTTAAACCACTTATTCTTCCTAGATTAACAAAATCTATATCTAAACTGTAAGACTAATTCCCTTAAGAAAGTCGCCTAGCTATCCATCATTTGGGAAAAGTCGACAAAAAGATTTACCAAAAATTACGCGGTTCAAAAAGAAAATTGGAATCCTTAGAGAAAGAACCGTGATACAAAGAAAACCAAGGATATTGCCACAAAAAAAAATACTATTTATAAAAAAAAATTATGAAGAAGCTAATAAACATCAAGTCAATAAATCATACTATATAAAAACAAATTTAAGAAACTAGTCAACATACTAATATAACACATCACATGAAAATTTTAAGAAACTAGTAAACATACTAATATAACATATCACATGAAAACAAAATATCAATCTACCATATCAACAGTTATATAAGAAGCCACCCCCAACTAGAAATGTTGCAATGTCCTCAATGCAACTAAAATAAATAGAGTAAAATGATGGAAAGTGCTCCATGAATACTGCATCAAGTGCTCTCCTCGCTTTCGGACTCAGTGCTTCCTCCTCCTCTTCCTCTTCCTCGGACCAATGAATTGGAGCATCATCATCATCTTCAGGCTTGGTCGACGGCACTTGCTCTTGAAGCTTTAGAACATTCCATAGCCCATTCACACCCTACCACATGCGGGAGAAGAATTTATTTCTCTTCTTCTCCCTTTTCTTCATCCTGGTGTGTGCATTTGCCAGCTTGACATGAGAAGTACTCAAAGTACCGTGCGCCGTGGCCAAATCAGTATATGCTTTTTCCAACTTCTTAGGGTGATCTCCCTGCTTCTTCTGATCATCAAGATACTTTTGAAATTCTTTCTTTGAAATACATGCAGAGGGTCCCTCATATGTTTCCCCAGGTCCTTGTGGAAGGCCAGCTACTAGGTCGCGAATAAGCCGCATTTCCTCGAAAAGCATAGCAAATGGTCCTCATGCAGAAGATGATGGCTGGCTACCCTGGTCGGTCTAAGAAGAAGATCCCAACTTTCTCTTTTTTCTTTTCACGGTGCTGCCCTCTTCTCTTTTCTTCAATGGAGCAATAGGCTTTGTTGGTTCTACCTAGTTGTCTTTCGGATCCTCCTCAACCCCAGTAATTTGGCATAGCTGAGTGATGAGAGATAGGAACATCGGTGATTAACACTCATGAATCCGATACTCCCTCAGTTCATTGATGAAAATCTCACCGACACTGAGTCGGATACCATCAAGAATGGAGGTGATAATTTGAGCTCTCGTTACTGGTACATTCCATATATTCCCCGCATGGGAGATGCGATTGCATATGATGGCCAGCCATATCTTTGCTTCAGTAGTGAATTCTTTGGATGTGATCCCTCTCTTTCTGGCTGCCCATGGAACATTCACACCCGGGCACAATTTGGAGACCAACCACTCGCCTGAGGCACAATCTTTGTCACGGAATGGTGCCATGTCATAGTCCTATGGGTGATAGATTTGATTCACAGCTTCAGCTCCAAAATTCACCATTTTGCCATGAATCTTCATGATTGGCTCTCTTAAATTGGTGGCTGGAAGGTTAGAATAGAATTCCCTCACCCATTGCTCATTTGCTCTGCAAGGTTGAGGGGCAAACAGGTCCATCCCATGTCACAAGCCTCTGATGGAACTCGGGAAGACAGTCTGGGACCTTTTCCAGCAATATACCACTTCCTAGGAGCAACTTCTTCGTAATCAGCTCGGCATAGTACCGTTCCTGGCATTCCAATGAAAAGAACCGGTTTTGGTCATAGTTCTCTGCTACTTCCAAAGGGTTGTCATACACGGATTCATCGGAGGTAGAGTACCTGTGAACAAAGTATTGGAGTGAAAATGCAAAATGGCTATTAACTATATTGCAAAATAAGTCAACTATGCCAAGGAAATGATTGGAGAGTCGAAACCTAGCCTTACAAATAATTTTAGGATTTTCAGTTCAGCAGAAGCCTGCTCTCTGGTCTCACAATTGCGAGGACACCAATATTCCACAGAGTTCACAATTGCGATCTATATTACGATCTACTCTTCGCAATTGCGAAGGTTGCATGAGCTGACTGTTTTCGCAATTGCGACCACCTCTTCACGAATGCGAAGCTCTCAAATGCGGAGAGGCCATCGCAATTGTGAGCTCATCGTCCCCAGCCACCTTCTCTCACAAAACAGCCCTAAGCTCCAAAATTTCGAACAAAAACACACTTCTATAGAACCCAATCAGTTTTTAAGCACAAAATCATGCAATAAACTTCGCAGACAACCACGAATTGAAAAATTTCATTGATTCGGCCAAGAATCTCATTCGGGCCTTTCATCGAACATATAGTAAGCACACAAAATCACTCCTGTCTTAACAAAGCCATGGATACTCAGAGTTCCCTATTTTTCAAGCAAAGAAATAAGCTCACACTCTCAACCAACCTCACCCAGAAATCAACACATAATTTGAAGGTTACTTGAATAGTGTGAAACTTGATACGACGCTAAAAATTGATACGCTCAAATTACACCTATATAAAGGGTGTAAGGCAGTCGGTGTCAAATATAATAACCCAACTAAGTTGGGGTCAAATCCCACAGGGAATAGGTGTGAAAAGGTTACTTGAATAGTGTGAAACTTGACTTAAGCTGTAGTTCTACTCCATTAGTTTAAAAAAAGTGTTGTAATTGTGAATTTTTAAGAAAAGCTATTTTGTCAAGAGAGTTTGATTAATTTAATTAAGAAACCAAGGTTGTGTCCCCATAAATAGAATGTAATACTATCAGTGTTAATATGATATATTTCTAATTGAAGGTCCTTTGATATGCAAATAGTTTCAAAATGACTACCCAATATTTTCCAATAACTAGGTAGTATTTCCTCTTTATGATTTTCCCAAATATAAAAG
This sequence comes from Nicotiana obtusifolia, assembly GCA_002018475.1. NCBI lineage: Eukaryota > Viridiplantae > Streptophyta > Magnoliopsida > Solanales > Solanaceae > Nicotiana > Nicotiana obtusifolia. Next base: position 14,379 of record MCJB01051748.1, read on the forward strand.
AGTTACAATTAAGAGCAACTAATTTATGCCAAGTACAACCAACTTATTCCTAAGCGATTCTATTAAACAAGGTTTAAAACCTTGAGTTCTTGCTATTCAAATCTAGCAAACCTTAACACACTTTTCCAAGTAAAGATAGAGTAATATGGCACTAGTCAATGTTTGCAACCATCAACTATAAATGAAGCATGAGAAATGAATAGAAATCAACCAACCATTATATATATATATATATATATATATATATATATATATATATATATATATACATATATATAAATAATATTACACCCACTTAGGGTCCACAACCTTAGTATTTAAAGTTAGAATACTAGAACAAAGTAATAAATAAAGTCATAAAGCTTACAAAGAGAATAAAGTCTTGGATTCATTCTCAAAAGCTTCCAAAATAATGGTGTATTCAATGCTCTAAGTGTAGCCTCTTTTTCAGACAATTTCGTACCAAAGACAAGTACCTATTAGAAACCTAACTGTTGAGGGATAAAGGAAAGAAAAAGAAGAAAAGTATGCTATAAATCATAAAGAGTGCAAAGGTTAAGCTTTCATATCTGGATACTTGCACTTAGGAGTTAGAATGAGGGAGTTTCAAAGTTTTGAGAGCGAGGAAGATGAAGGTTGTTTAATTTGTTAAGAATTCCAAATTTTTTGTCTTCTATTCAAAATGAAACAAGGTTACCAGTTTAAGACCCCTGATGTCGCAATTGCGACCTTGTTTTCGCAATTGCAAAATTCAATAATTCAGTAGAAGTCGCAAATGCAACTCTTTCTTCGGTTTGCGACTAATCATATGATCGCAATTGCGATCAATTTTTCGCAAGTGCAAATCAGAGGCCTGGGCCTGATTTTTCTCACCGTCCAATCTCCCTACTTTTTGTCCCGAATACTTACAGACTTCCTAAAACTTGGTAGATTGATCAAAAATAATAAAATAAACTATTTTAAAGAGAAAAATTGAAAAACAAAAATAAAAATTTTAAAAATGACAGAAAAAGAAATGAAAAAAAATTGAAAACCATGGGTTGCCTTCCACCAAGCTCCTCATTTAACATCGTGGCACGACGCGAATCAAATTTATCACTTTTCTCTCCACTTGGAGGATATGAACTAGGCACCTAACATGGAATCAAGTTTGTGACCACGAGAGATGGGAGGTGGTATGTAGATGATCAAGCCAAATGCCACTTGCTTCATTTTGCATTTCTTGGCTTTCATGTGAGGAATGTTATTATGCCTTCTTGTACTTTCAAATTGTAAAATGTATGGCCTTTGCCTTTCCTCTTCGCAATCCCTCATTAGCTCGTGTAGTTGAATTCCCATATCACCACACAATTCCAGTGTTGAGAAATGCTTGGAATGTGACATCAAGCCTTCAAATTGTAATTCTTTCCGGATTTTGACATCCTCTTGGTCCCCCGAACTAGAGTCAAATTCAACCGTCTTCTCAACTACATTGGTTGACTCTAATTCCATATTGTTCTTGGCACCACTAACAAGCATGGAGTGGGTTCGCGGATGTTCAATCTTGATTCCTCAAAATAAAGCTCACTTTCTTCCTCGAAGTTGGACTTTTCTTGAGCTTTTTCCACACTCTCAAGATGGAGGGCATAGTGAGCCTCAATCAATATTTTCATTTGAGCTTCCAATGTGCGGATATTCTCATCATTTTGAGTCAAAACTTGTTTCAATGTCATCATTTTGAAATCCAAGACACATGCCCGTAGCATGTCTTCAAGTGTCTGAATGGTACGTTCAGCATGTCCGTCAGTTTGCGGATGAAAAGTCGTGCTGAGATTTACCTGCGTGCCCAAACCTTTCTGAAAAGACCTCCAAAAGTTAGCTATGAATTGAGCTCCTCGGTCTGATATAATAGACACTGGCACACCATGAAGTGTAACAATCTCCTTGATGTACAGCTTTGCATAGTCTTCAGCTGTGTAAGTTGTCTTAACTGGCAGAAAATGGGCACATTTGGTAAGTCGATCAACTATCACCCAGATGGAGTCAAACTTACGACAGGAGCGAGGTAATCCAACAACAAAGTCCATATTAATCACCTCCCATTTCCAGGTTGGAATCTCTATATTCTGAAGCAATCCACCGAGTTTCTGATGTTCTATCTTTACTTGTTGACAATTGGGACACTGGACTACAAATTCTGCAACAGACTTCTTCATACTATCCCACCAATACTGCTCTCTGACATCATGGTACATCTTTGTCGAACCGGGTTGGATGGAATATCGGGATTGATAAATCTCCTTCATGATCTTCTCTCGCAACCCCATCATGTTAGGCACACATAATCAGCCCTGGCATCTCAATGTTCCATCTTCTCCAATCTCAAAAGCTGAAATTCTACCCCGCTGAATGCCTTCTCTCAATTGTATCAAGGTGGGATCTTCATATTGCCGTGCTTTTACCTCAGGTACCAAGGATGATTCTGATGTATTATGTTCAACAACACCTTCGTCCCCGGAGTCTAATAATCTGATTCTCATGTTGGCTAGCCGATGAAGTTCTTTAGTTAAACCCCATTTACCTGCTTCAATGTGCACTAAGCTTCCCAATTGACTTATGACTGAGGGCGTCTGCCGCAGCATTGGCTTTACCGGGATGATACAATATTTCAACGTCGTAGTCTTTTAGTAATTCGAGCCAACGTCTTTGTCTCAAATTCAACCCCTTCTGACTAAAGATATATTGCAAACTCTTGTGATCTGTGTAGATGTCAACATGTACGCCGTACAAGTAGTGCCGCCATATCTTTAAAGCGTGTCATGTGTTGGATAATTCTTTTCATGCTTCTTCAGTTGTCTTGATGCGTAAGCAATCACCTTTCCATGTTGCATCAATACGCATCCCAAACCTACACCTGAAGCATCACAATATACCACATACCCTTCTTTTCCCTCTGGAAGAGTAAGCACTGGCGCGGAAATCAACCGATTCTTTAGCTCCTGGAAACTACGTTCACACGCGTCCGGCCATTGGAATTTGGTAGCTTTTCGTGTTAGCTTAGTCAATGGTGCTGATATAGAGGAAAACCCTTCTACAAACCATCTATAGTATCCTACTAGCCCTAGAAAGCTGCAAACTTCTGACGGTGTTGTGGGTCTCGGCCAACTCTTCACTGCATCGATCTTTTGGGTGTCGACACTAATACCCTCGTCAGATATCACATGGCCTATGAATGCTACTGAGTTTAGCCAGAATTCACATTTGGAGAGCTTTGCATATATCTTGCGATCACGAAGGGTCTGCAATACTATCCGCAAGTGGCCCATATGTTCTGTCTCTAAACGAGAATACACCAGGATATCATCAATGAATACAACTACGAACACATCAAGATAGGGCCTGAATATAGTATTCATGAGATCCATAAAAGCTGTCGGGCCATTTGTTAGCCCGAACAACATTACTAGGAACTGAAAATGCCCATATCTTGTCCGTAAGGCTGTTTTTGGGATATCTTTCTCCTTAACTCTCAACTGAAAATACCCTGAACGTAGGTCAATCTTGGAAAAATATTTGGCACCCTGAAGTTGGTCAAACAGGTCGTCAATCCTTGGAAGTGGATATTTGTTCTTTATGGTAACCTTATTCAACTGTCGATAATCAACACACATCCTTAACGACCCGTCTTTCTTTCGCACGAAAAAAACTGGCGCGCCCCAAGGTGAAGTGCTAGGCCTAATGAAGCCCTTATCCAGCAAGTCCTTTAGCTGCAACTTCAACTCTCTCTATTATGCTGGGGCCATTCTGTATGGAGGGATAGAAATCGGGTGAGTATCAGGCGACACATCAATGACAAAGGGGGGAAGACCTGGGAGTTCATCTGGGAAAACGTCCGGAAATTCATTGATCACCGGGATTGATTGGAAGGTAGGTGACTTCGCCTCTACATCCATCACACGGACGAGATGATAGATGTAACCTTTTGAGATCATTTTCCTCGCCTTAAGATAGGAAATAAACCTACCTTTTGAGATCATTTTTTTTTTTTGAGCTCTTCTTTGTTAACGATCATATTCTAGTCATAGAAAGAGAAGCTCTGGCGAACTAATTAGAAGTGAAGGCGACAGGAGCTCTTTCGCCGGTGCCATCGCCGGCCGGTGAAACCAGTGAACTGGACACCTCTCACCCACAGCAAAGAATCCAGTACTACAGACATTAGATTGAGAAACAGAGGCGACCAGAGAGAGAAAATCACCCCCTTTCGAAGCTCACCTACAGTCGCCAATGGCGACGCCGGCCGGAGATTTCCCGGCTGGTCAGCCCCCAACCCTTACCCCCCAACCCACCCAACCCCAAATACCAACATACCCCTACCCCAACCTCTGGATTTCACCAAAATTCTAAAACCAGCAACATTAAACACCACGAACACAGAAAACCTCAACCGACAAACTGACCCAATCCCTTTCCGGCGAGCTACCTATCTGCATGGACAAGCGATTGTGAAATTTACGGAGGCAGAAGTCACTCGCATGAATCAAATTGAGGGTTTGCAATTTGCGGTTCTGGGAAAGTTCTCCTATGGCTGGCCAGAGATACAAGAACTCAGACGAATTATTCCGATGCAGTGTGGTATCAAAGGAGATTGTAATATCGGCTATTTCAGAGACAAGCTGGTTCTTATCCGACTAACACTTTGGGAGGATTTCATCAAACTCACCTCCAAAAGTACATACTATCTGAAGGCTAAGGATGGTTTCGAATATCAGATGAGGCAACAAATTTATGATACGAAATTCAAGCTGGGTGAGGAAACGCCAATGGCAATGGCGTGGATTTCGTTCCCGCACCTATTGCCTACCTACTTCGTAAAAGAGTGTCTTTTCTTGCTCGCATCAGCTGTAGGTAAACCAGTACACCTCGACTTGGCAACAATTAACAAAACGAGACCCAGCTGCGCAAGAGTTAAAGTTTTGGTAGATCTTCTAGCTGATTTGCCCAAAAAAGTCAGATTGGATATTGAAAATGAAGCAACTGGGGAAATCAGAACGGAGTGGGTCAAAATACAATACGACTACCTTCCCAAATACTGCAAGTTGCAAGGACACGACATGATTGAGTGCTGGAAACTACATCCGGAAACATATAAAAAATCAGAACACACTCAAGTCAAGGCACCTGATCAAATAAAAGCCAAAGGCAAAGCAGTGGAAACAGGAAACAAGCACAACCAGGATTCAGCCCCCATAATGATTCTATCCAGCAGCAAAGTTATAGGCAAAGCAACTCAATAATGCAAGAAATAAAGGACAACCGAGTGCAAGGCAAAATGAAACACAAAGAAGAAACTCAGAAAGCAACAACCACTAAGGAACAACAGATCAAAATGGCCAATATGTTTGATGTTCTAAATGACCAGACAAACTTTAGCCAAACTGATATCGCCAATGGCCAGACTGCTGTGTTGAAAGCTACTGTGACTGGTCATGAAAGTGCGCAAACCTGGTGTCTTGCCGATGGCTCCAATGTGAATACAAATGTTCAGACAAAAACCAGCAAAACTGATATTGCCAACGGCCAGATTTCTGTGTTGGAAGCTGCTGTGACTAGCCATGGAAATGCACAAACTAGGTGTCTTCCTGATGGCTCCAATGTGATTTCAAATGAACAGACAAAAACTAGCCAAGCTGATATTGCCAATGGCCAGATCTCTGTGATGGAAAATGTTGTGACTGGCCATGGAAATGCACAAACTAGGTGTCTTGCCAATGGCTCCATTGTGAATACTAGCCAAACTGATATAGCACTACCTCCTAACTTTGAACTTTTGAATGGAAAGGACAATAGAAGAAACGAAAATCCCACTGGTCAGAGAGCTGTTTCTGAAACTGATATGTCTGATCATAGAACTTTGGCAAATGCTCAACTAAGATGCCTTGCAGCAGCTGATTTAGGCATAACTGATTGCCCTGCAGAAGCTGAGATTGGCAAACTTGCTCCAGCTTTTCCAGCCTCAAATGTAATGATCAGCACTCCAAATAACAGAACTGAACAACCTGTTGAGAAATCAAACACAAGTATTAACCTTGAACAAACTTCAACAAGCACTGCTGCCTCAGACAAAGCTGATTGCACTAATGCCCCAATTTTGAACACCAAAACAAAGAAACCAAAAAACACACTTGAGCCAACACAGATAGCCGCTAATCAGAAAGCAAACAGATCATATCCCACAAAGGAATCAAACCAACTCCCAACAACATCAGCCTCAACCTCAACCTATCTTGAAACCCCTCAACTCAGAAATTTGCACAACTCTGGTGAATCAGCATCACGAGCAGCAAGGCAAACAGATTTAACAGCCACATCATCCAATACACGCACAATTGCAGCAAAGGCCAACACAGTGACATACAAAGAATGCAACCAAAGTATAATCACAAATCAAACCACCACAAAAAAGGGAGAAATTGCTAACAACACTACTGAGAGTCCCTCAGACTCTACAGCCTCATGGGTTCTCAAAAACTTCTACAACAAAGCAGGGAACAGAAGCAGCACGCAACAGCAAAACACCTTTCTTAACAGCCATGACAATATTACCTCCTCAAGTGAAAGACAAGAAGCTGCTGACAACTTTACAAATAGCCATACACAGCCAATCATTGGAAGATTATGGGCAGAACAATCAGACGAAGGTTCGGAAGATGGAAAAATACCTGAAGGGGTACAAAGTGAGGACGAGGGAACAACTGGAACATGTGAAAATAAACTGCAAAACAAAATGGCCCTATCCACCCATGGGAAGGCAATAAGTGACCAAACAGAGCCCAAAACTCAACAAGGAACAGCCATCACAACAAAGAAAGGTTTTGCCGACTATGATCCAACTACCAGAAAAGACATAATACGAGCAAGACTACAAGCAATCATTACACCAAAGAACCCTGCAGCAACTGGGAAAATTCAAAATTACACAGACCAAGACATGGATGATGAAGATCTTAACCAAAACATATCCCACATAGCCCAGCAGGGGGACATCTCGCCAACACAAACCAACATTTTGAGATCAAAAATACATCCATAGAAAAAGCAAAATCGAAACAATAACAACTCCTCTAAAGAAAGAGGAACAGTAACCCTCTCAAGCAAATCCCAATGAATGCCATAATCTGGAACATACGATCTGTCAACACAATGCAAGCTTTCGAAAGACTGATCACACTCCACAATAAACATCATTTCGACTTCATTGGTATCATGGAGCCAAAGCAGCAAATGAAGAAACTGGATATTTATAAAAGAAGAATTGGTTTTGCACAAGCAATAGCCAATGTTTCCAATAAAATCTGGGCCTTCATTGATGAAGTTTATGATATCAGCACCCTATCAGATACAACGCAGCAGTTAACTCTAAAATTAATGCACACAACCACTCATCAGGAACTAATTTTCACCCTAGTATATGCCAAATGCACAGCTACAGAAAGGATTGAGCTATGGGACACCCTACATGACTTAGCTCAACATATGAACAAAGCTTGGCTAGTAGGAGGCGATTTTAATGTTATCAGAGATCAAGAAGAAAAATATGGAGGGCTTCCAGTTCCTTTCAATGAAGTGGACGACTTCAATCACTGCATCAACACTTGTTGCTTAACAGAATTAGATTACAAAGGAAGTATCTTCACATGGTGGAATGGGAGAGCAGACGAAGACTGTATCTTCAAGAGACTTGACAGATGTCTGATCAATCAAAACTTTCAGCAAGATTTCCCTTACAATTGAACTCAACCACTTGACAAAGATTGGCTCGGATCACAGTCCACTACTCTTACATTTGAAGAAAGAATCAAAAATAATCAAGAAACCTTTTAGATTTCTCAACTTCTGGATCAAACACGAAACCTTTCTAGCAACTGTATGAGAAAATTGGCATGCTGACTTCCAAGGCGACCCTTTCCCTATTTTCAACCACAAGCTCAAAAAAATGAAAAAAGTTCTGACAAAGTGGAGTAAAGAAACCTACGGAGACATCTTCCAGAACATAATCAACATGGAAGAAGTCGTCCTAGTCCATGAGAAACAATTTGAGACTAGGCCAATTGCGCAAAACAGAGCAAGACTCCATAAAGTGCAAGCCCAAATGATCAAACACCTCGCCATCGAAGAACAATTCTGGAAGCAAAAGGCAAGAATGACTTGGTTCAAGGACGGAGAAAGAAATACCAAGTTCTTCCATGCCTTGGTCAGTGGCAGAAGGAAGAAACTTCAAATTAATAGAATTCAAAGCAGTACAGGAACATGGATTGAGAATGAAAAGGACATAATAGAAGAAGCAATCTCTTTCTATAAAGAACAATTTACTGAAAACTCCCCTCCCACAGACTTCAGAATACTAGATCACATACAGCAATTAATTGATCACCAACAAAATGAGGAACTCATTGGAATTCCAACAGAAGAAGAAATCAAAAAAGCTGTTTTCAACCTGAACGGTGATAGCACAACTAGACCAGACGGCTTCACAGGCCTTTTCTACCAATCGTGTTGGGAAATCATCAAGGTCGACATTCAAAATATGGTCACTGCTTTCTTCAATGGAAGAGAACTACCAAAATTTGTAACTCATACAAATTGGATTCTCATACCTAAAAGAAAGGTGACTGAAACTTTCTCTGATCTGCGACCCATAAGTCTTAGTAACTTCATCAACAAAATCTTCTCCAGAATTCTTCATGACAGACTTCTGAACACACTGCCAACTCTCATATCTCAAGAACAAGCAGGCTTTGTTAAAAACAGAACCATAATTGAAAACGTCCTTCTGGCTCAGGAGATCATCAGTGACATAGGGCAAAGAACAAAATCCGAACCCAATGTGGTAATCAAACTGGACATGACCAAAGCATTCGATCGAATATCATGGCTAATCATGACCAAAATCTTGAGGAAAATGGGCTTTAATGAAATTCTCATCAGAATGATTTTTGATATCATAAGCAACAACTGGTATTCTATTCTCATCAACAGTCAACCCCAAGGATTCTTCAAATCAACAAGGGGAATCAAACAAGGGGATCCTTTATCCCCGACACTTTTCATCATGGCAGCTGAAGCCCTATCAAAAGGCCTAAATTCCCTGCACCAAAACCCCCATTTCAAGGGCTTCGGTTTGCCCAGAAGGAGCCCAAAGATCAATCATCTGGCATATGCAGATGATATGATCATCTTCACATCCTCGGATGCTACCTAACCTTGATAATGGAGGTCTTAAATGCCTACGAGACAGCATCTGGCCAACTCATCAATAAAAGCAAATCTGCTATCTACCTACACCATAAGGCCAAAAACTCAGTAATCTCAAAAGTGGAAAGAATTACAGGTATTGAAAAGCAGGACTTCCCCTTCACTTATCTTGGATGCCCAATTTTCTACTCCAGGAAAAGAATTGCTTACTATCAACAGATCATAAACAAGATACAAGACAAACTTCATTCTTGGAAAGGAAAACTACTCTCAATTGGAGGAAGAGCCATTCTGATCAAACATGTTCTACAAAGCATGCCTGTCCACCTACTCTCAGCAGTTAATCCATTCCAAAACAAGTGATCAACCTACTCCACAAGCTATTTGCACAATTTTTCTGGAGCAACACTGTCGGCGAAAAAAGTAGACACTGGTCCTCATGGAATAACCTTTGCCTTCCTTATGAAGAAGAGGGTGCAGGTTTCAGAAGCCTCCACGACATGTCTAAGGCTTTATTTTGCAAAATGTGGTGGAATTTCATAACTAAACCGAGTCTTTGGAATGCATACATGAGCCAAAAGTACTGCAAAAGAAACAATGCAGTAATAGTCCCCTGGAGCAGAGGCTCACAAACTTGGAAAAAGATGCTAGAGTGCAGAGAAATTATAGAACATCAAATCGCCTGGCAAATCAAAATGGGGTCATCACTGTTTTGGTATGACAGTTGGACCAAACTGGGAGCACTATATCACATAGTGCCACCAAACACTCCAATCGATGAATCAATTCAGAATATGAATTACTTCCTGCAAAATGAAGAATGGAACTCCTCGATGTTAATAGAAACACTGCCACAGGATCTAGTGGATTATATAACCTCAACAATAAGAGCACCAAACATGGAACAACCACTTGACATACCTTTCTGGATGCCACAAACTCATGGCAGTTTCACAGTCACTACTGCGTGGGAATACCTCAGAAAAAGGAAAAATCCAAAGAAAGCATACGAGAAGATATGGATCAAAGGGCTTCCTTTCAAAATCGCTTTCTTTATGTGGAGAGTATGGAAGGCAAAACTCCCTTTAGATGATATCTTAAAAAGATGGGGTTACCACCTACCTTCGAAATGCTGGTGCTGTACTGATCCAAAGGAGGAAACCATGACACATCTTTTCTTTGATTCCTGCACAGCCAACAAGGTATGGAAATATTTCCTACAAAGAGCTGGAATCGCGCTGGAAGGACTGACGTTCCAACAAGCAATAACAAAATGCTGGACAACTCCAACAATCAATAGAATCAAAATAGTGTTGCAAGCATTACCTTCCTGCATAGTTTGGGAGCTCTGGAAAAGAAGAAATAGTATCAAACATGGAGAACCAATAACAACTGGCAGAGTCATCTACCAAATATCCATCACAATCCAAGCTCTAGTTAATAATAGGAAACCTGGCTTTGACGCACCATACAAATGGAGTGAGCTTCTCCACAAGCTTGAAACTCACATTCCCAAAATAACTTACAACAAAGTGATTTGGGAACCTCCAAAACTGGGGTGGATAAAGGTTAACACAGATGGAACATCCAAAGGAAATCCAGGAAGAAGCTCTATCGGCTACTGTCTGAGAAATGAGAAGGGCGACCTCATATATGCAATGGGCAATGAGATACAAGAAGGAACCAACACAGAAGCGGAAGCAGTAGCCATCAAGGAAGCCTTAAAATACTGCATATCACATGGTTACACGCAAATTTGGTTGCAGACTGACTCCATGCTACTAAGCAACATTATTAATGGCAAATGGAACCCCCCTTGGTGCATAATTGACCAAATAGAAGAAATCCTTCTTATGAAACAAGAGCTTACACTGAAAACTTCCCACATATTTAGAGAAGGAAACAAACTGGCCGACTACATCGCAAATCTAGCCTTAGAGGAAGGATCTTTTGAATGGCGGCACTTCAATCATTTGGACAGGACTGCAAAGCAAATCCTAAACAATGACAAATCGCAATGTCCCTACCTTCGAGTAAAGATAGCAAAATGATAAATCATGGGAAGAAAAGGAAGGAAGGGAACAAAGTGACAAAAAGCACGAAAACAAACAGCAGCCCACTGCTGTTCCACACAGCTTATACCATATCACTGACTCCTTTATTTATGTCTTTGCAGGTTAATCCAGTAACAGTAGGAAGACAAGCAAATACTCTGCTTTTCATCAATGTTTCAAGCAGTCAACAAATCCTAAAAGAAATCTTGTTTATACAGCTGGAAAAAACAATAACAGGGAGAAATACCAAGAAGCTGCAGCTCAAAAATGTTTTAAACAGCCAACAAAAGATAACAAAGCAACTGGACACATTACTTGGGAGCACACAACTGACCTTTCTTAATATACTGCTATCTCGCTTACTTCACATTACACCACTAATTTCTTTACTTTTGCTTTTGCAGTTTGAAACAATGGTAACAGGGAGATACTACAACTATAAATGCTCAATAAACCAACTGGACGCATGGAGTTTCTACTGGAGCACACAATCAACCACAAACTCTCTCTTAAGAAACATCATACTGCAAACTAATGCAAAGACAAGAATTTCACAACAGAAGAAAAAGAAGACAAGATATCAGAAAGATTGCAGCAATGCATCGAACCAACAGCCAGCTTCTCTATTCTCGGCAAGCAGTAATAACGCAGGCCTGGAATATATAACAAACAGAGCCACGAACCTCAAGCCCCAACAATGCAAAGCAACAAAAGAAAGCAACAAAAACAGAGAAAGAAGAATCAGAACAGCTGCACATTTCACACAAAGGCCTCGCAACAATGCACAGACTCATCAACTGGATCTCGTAATCATGTCAACAGGATATGCTTCTTATAGGGGTAGGTCATTGGCGCAATTGTATTGTGTGGTTTAGCACCACCGGTTCTCATTCTAATACAATTGTTCCAATCACCCTCTACCTATAAAAGCATCATCCCTCACAAACTTAGCATAATTTACACCCAGGCCAATCACATCACCCCTTTGTACGCCAGAACTGATCCAACTCCGCAAACAAAGGAACAGCGAACCAACAACATATCCACAGAGCATGATTTGTGTATAGATAACCTAGAACTTNATTGAGAATGAAGAGGGTATAATAGAAGAAGCTATCTCTTTCTATAAAGAACAATTTACTGAAAACTCCCCTCCCACAGATTTCAGAATTCTAGACCACATACAGCAAGTAATTGATCACCAACAAAATGAGGAACTCATTGGAATTCCAACAGAAGAAGAAATCCAAAAAGCTGTTTTCAACCTGAAGGGTGACAGCACAGCAGGGCCAGACGGCTTCACAGGCCTTTTCTATCAATCGTGTTGGGAAATCATCAAGGTCGACATTCAAAATATGGTCGCTGCCTTCTTCAATGGAAGAGAACTTCCCAAATCCGTAACTCATACAAATTTGATTCTCATACCCAAAAGAAAGGTGACTGAAACTTTCTCTGATCTGCGACCCATAAGTCTCAGTAACTTCATCAATAAAATCTTCTCCAGAATTCTTCATGACAGACTCCTGAACACACTGCCAATTCTCATCTCTCAAGAGCAAGCAGGCTTTATTAAAAACAGAACCATAATTGAAAACGTCCTACTGGCTCAGGAGATCATTACTGACATAGGGCAAAGAACAAAATCTGGGCCCAATGTGGTAATAAAACTAGACATGACCAAAGCATTCGATCGAATATCATGGCTATTCATGAGCAAAATCTTGAGAAAATGGGATTTAATGAAATCCTCATCAGAATGATATTTGATATCATGAACAACAACTGGTATTCTATTCTTATCAACGGTCAACCCCAAGGTTTCTTCAAATCAACAAGGGGAATCAAACAAGGAGATCCTTTATCCCCGACACTTTTCATATTGGCAGCTGAAGCCTTATCAAAAGGCCTAAATTCCCTACATCACAATCTCATTTCAAAGGCTTTGGAATGCCTAGAAGGAGCCCAAAGATCAATCATCTGGCATATGCAGATGATATGATCATCTTCACATCCTCGGATGCTACATCACTAACCTTGATAATGGAGGTCTTAAATGCCTATGAGACAGCATCTGGCCAACTCATCAATAAAAGCAAATTTGCTATCTACCTACACCATAAGGCCAAAAACTTAGTAATCTCAAAAGTGGAAAGAATTACAGGTATTGAAAAGCAGGACTTCCCCTTCATTTATCTTGGATGCCCAATTTTCTACTCCAGGAAAAGAATTGCTTACTATCAACAGATCATAAACAAGATACAAGACAGACTTCATTCTTGGAAAGGAAAACTACTCTCAATTGGAGGAAGAGCCATTCTGATCAAGCATGTTCTACAAAGCATGCCTGTTCACCTACTCTCAGCAGTTAATCCACCAAAACAAGTGATCAACCTACTCTACAAGCTATTTGCACAATTTTTCTGGAGCAACACTGTCGGCGAAAAAAGTAGACACTGGTCCTCATGGAATACCTTTGTCTTCCTTATGAAGAAGGGGGTGCAGGTTTCAGAAGCCTCCACGACATGTCTAAGGCTTTATTTTGCAAAATCTGGTGGAATTTCAGAACTAAACCGAGTCTTTGGAGTGCATACATGAGCCAAAAGTACTGCAAAAGAAACAATGCAGTAATAGTCCCCTGGAGTAGAGGCTCACAAACTTGGAAAAAGATGCTAGAGTGCAGAGAAATTATAGAACATCAAATCGCCTGGCAAATCAAAATGGGATCATCACTGTTTTGGTATGACAATTGGACCAAACTGGGAGCACTTTACCATGTAGTGCCACCAAACACTCCAATCGATGAATCAATTCAAAATGTAAATTACTTTCTGCAAAATGATGAATGGAATTCCTCGATGTTAATAGAAACACTGCCGCAGGATCTAGTGGATTATATAACCACAACAATAAGAGCACCAAATATGGAACAACCACTTGACATACCTTTCTGGATGCCACAAACTCATGGCAGTTTCACAGTCAATACTGCATGGGAATACCTCAGAAAATGGGAAAATCCAAAGAAAGCATACGAGAAGATATGGATCAAAGGACTTCCTTTCAAAATTGCTTTCTTTATGTGGAGAGTATGGAAGGCAAAACTCCCTTTAGATGATATCTTAAGAAGATGGGGTTACCACCTACCTTCGAAATGCTGGTGCTGTACTGATCCAAAGGAGGAAACCATGACACATCTTTTCTTTGATTCCTGCACAGCCAACAAGGTATGGAAATATTTCCTACAAAGATCTGGAATCGCTTTGGAAGGACTGACGTTCCAACAAGCAATAACAAAATGCTGGACAACTCCAACAATCAATAGAATCAAAATAGTGTTGCAAGCATTACCTTCCTACATAGTTTGGGAGCTCTGGAAAAGAAGAAATAGTATCAAACATGGAGAACCAATAACAACTGGCAGAGTCATTTACCAAATATCCACTACAATCCAAGCTCTAGTTAATACTAGAAAACCTGGTTTTGACGCACCATACAAATGGAGTGAGCTTCTCCACAAGCTTGAAACTCACATTCCCAAAATAACTTACAACAAAGTGATTTGGGAACCTCCAAAACTGGGGTGGATAAAGGTTAACACAGATGGAACATCCAAAGGAAATCCAGGAAGAAGCTCTATCGGCTACTGTCTGAGAAATGAGAAGGGCGACCTCATATATGCAATGGGCAATGAGATACAAGAAGGAACCAACACCGAAGCGGAAGCAGTAGCCATCAAGGAAGCCTTAAAATGCTGCATATTCACATGGCTACACGCAAATATGGTTGCAGACTGATTCCATGTTACTTAACAACATTATTAATGGCAAATGGAACCCCCCTTGGTGCATAATTGACCAAATAGAAGAAATCCTTCTTATTATTTTTTTGATTGAAATGAGTTGTTTATTTATAGCTTAGCAAAAATTTACAAAGGAGGGGACATAAACCTTACCTCGCCAAAAAAGTACATGTATCTAGTCGTTCTAAATTGTTGATTATTGATACCATGATAGAGAGGTGTTAGTCCTATACAATGGTTATGTAAAGATTCTAGGAGCTCTATACATAGATCATTCATGTTGTTCGTTCCCAGTTCCTTTGTTGGCAAAATTGGATCAGTTTTCGCATACGGGGGGGGGTGCTGCGATTTGCCTGTGTGTAGATTATGCTAAGCCTGTGGTGGATTGTGCTATTATAGGTGATAGGTGATTGGAGCAATTGTGATAGAATGAGCACTGGTGGTGCTAATACCACACAAAACAATTGCGCCAATGACCTTGCCCTATAAAAAGCATATCCTGTTGATATGGTTGCGGGAGGCCATTGTACTTCAGTTCTGATTCTTCTATCTCTGTCTTTGCTGGTTTCTTTTGTTGCTTTGCATTGCTGGGGCTTAAAGTTTATAGCTTTGCTTGTTATGTATTTCGTCCTAGAGTTTATTCTGCTTGTCTTGATTGTAGAGGTTGTCTGCTGGGTCGATGTACTGCAACAAACCTGCTGATATATTCTCTTCTTTCTCTTCTGTTATTGGTAACTTGTGTTTACTATAAATTGCTTTCTGGTGTTCTTTAAGAGAATGTTTGTGCTCAAATGTGTGCTCCAGTGATGTGTCCTTGTGTCCAGCTGCCTTGTTGAGGCTTGATATCTCTCTGTTACTGTTATAAGCTGCCAAATCAAGGTCGAGATAGTTAGTGATGTGTTAGGAAGAAAGCAAGATAGCAGTCTACTCAGAAGGATTAGTTTAGTGTTCCATGTTCTTCCCTGTGAATTCATTAGTTCTGTTAAGTCCTGCTGCCTTGTATGCATTGACTTGATGCTTGCTGGGGTCGCTGGTTGTGAATTCAGTTGTTCTGTTGCATTCTTCATCTGGGAGTTCTGCAGATTTGCAACCAGCTGTTGTGCACTCCATATTAGGCATTTGCGAGCTGCAGCTTCTTGGCACTTCCCCTTGTTGCTGCTTTTCCCAGGAGGTTTTGGTATGAAAAGGGCAGCTGTTCTGCTTCTTCTTTTCCTGTTTTTGTTGCTTTGTTTAGTAACTTTGCATTGTTGAGGTGTGTTCCAGTAGCCACTCCATGCTTCCAGTTGGTGTATTGAGTCTTTAAAGTTGTGAAAACTCCCTGATGCCAATGTATCGAACTGCAAAACAAGAGATAAAAAGATTAGTAGTGTAATGTGAGATAGGTAAGATGGCAGCATATTGAGGGGGGTTAGTTGTGTGCTCTGTATTCTTCCCTGAGATGAAAGCTGTGCTATTATATTTTGTTGCTTGCTCTTTGTATTGATAGGTTCATAGTTTGCTGGAGTTGGCGTTGTTGTGCTCCTTAAAATTTGTGGACTTCTTGAAACATTGATGAGAGACAGAGAGTTTGATTTTCTTCCTGTTGTTACTGGATCTACCTACAAAAAAATACATAAGTGAGTCAGTGATATAGTAGAAGCTGTGTGGAGTATCGATGGGCTGTTGTATCTTTTTGTGCTTTTTGTCGCTTTGTTCCCATCCTTCCTTTTCTTTCCATGTTTTAACATTTTGCAATCTTTAATCTAAGGAAGGGACATTGCGATTTGTTATTGTTTATGATTTGCTTTGCAGTCCTGTCCAACTGGTTGAAATGCCGCCATTCAAGAGATCCTTCCTCTAAGGCTAGATTTGCAATGTGGTCGGCCAGTTTGTTTCCTTCTCTAAATATGTGGGAGGTGATCAGAGTAAGTTCTTGTTTCATAAGAAGGATTTCTTCTATTTGATCGATTATGCACCATGGGGGGTTCCATTTTCCATTAATAATGTTGTTAAGCAACATGGAATCAGTTTGCAACCATATTTTCGTGTAGCCATGTGATATACAGCATTTTAAAGCTTCCTTGATGGCTACTACTTCCGCTTCTGTGTTGGTTCCTTCTTGTATCTCGTTGCCCACTGCATATATGAGGTCGCCCTTCTCATTTCTCAGGCAGTAGCCAATGGAGCTTCTACCTGGATTTCCTTTGGATGTTCCATCTGTGTTAACCTTTATCCACCCAGGTTTTGGAGGTTCCCAGGTCACTTTGTTGTAAGTGATTTTGGGGATGTGAGTTTCCAGCTTGTGAAGAAGTTCACTCCATTTGTATGGTGCGTCAAACCCAGGTTTTCTAGTATTTACTAGTGCTTGGATTGTGGTGGATATTTGGTAGATGACTCTGCCGGTTGTTATTGATTCTCCATGTTTGATACTATTCCTTCTTTTCCAGAGCTCCCAAATTATGCAGGAAGGTAATGCTTGCAAAACTATTTTGATTCTATTGATTGTTGAGGTTGTCCAGCATTTTGTAATTGCTTGTTGGAAAGTCAGTCCTTCCAGCGCAATTCCAGCTCTTTGTAGGAAATATTTCCATACCTTGTTGGCTGTATAGGAACTGAAAAAAATATGTGTCATGGTTTCCTACTTTGGATTGGTACAGCACCAGCATTTCGAAGGTAGGTGCTAACCCCATCTTTTTAAGATATCATCCCAAGGGAGTTTTGCCTTCCATACTCTCCACATAAAGAAAGCAATTTTGAAAGGAAGTCCTTTGATCCATATCTTCTCGTAAGCTTTCTTTGGATTTTCCCTTTTTCTGAGGTATTCCCATGCAGTGGTGACTGTGAAATTTCCATGAGATTGTGGCATCCAGAAAGGTATGTCAAGGGGGTGTTCCATGTTTGGTGCTCTTATTGTATTGGTTATATATTCTGCTAGATCTTGCGGCAGTGTTTCTATTAACATCGAGGAGTTCCAATCATCATTATGCAGAAAGTAGTTTACGTTTTGAATTGATTCATCGATTGGAATGTTTGGTGGCACTACATGATAGAGTGCTCCTAGTTTGGTCCAATTGTCATACCAAAACAGTGATGATCCCATTTTGATTTGCCAGGCGATTAGATATTCTATAATTTCTCTGCACTCTAGCATCTTTTTCCAAGTTTGTGAGCCTCTGCTCCAGGGGACTATTACTGCATTGTTCCTTTTGCAGTATTTTTGGCTCATGTATGCACTCCAGAGACTCGGTTTAGTTCTGAAATTCTACCAGATTTTGCAAAATAGAGCCTTAGACATATCGTGGAGACTTCT
>MCJB01051749.1:0-26718 GCA_002018475.1 Nicotiana obtusifolia
AGAACAAGAAGAACAATGGAATGAGTTGTAAAGTAATTCCCATTGCTACACGAATGAAATCCAATCAACAAAATTGCAAAATCAGGTGGTCTTGTTTTTTTTCTTTCTTGAGCAAAACTCAGTCAAGAAGAACAAGAACAAGAAGAAGAATCTGTAGATGTAGAAGACGAAGAAGAAGAATCTGTAGATGTAGAAGACGAAGAAGAAGAAACGAGTAGCAAAATAAGAAGAAGAAGCAAGAAGAAGCAGCAACAAGAAGAAGAAACGAAGCAAAAAAAAACAAAGGCAAATATGGTGGAAACGGCGCAGGAGCGGGTAATATTATTTGGCGCGCTTTTTCCCCCAGTAGGGTTTATGTGGGTTGGGTCAAAGTGTTAAAAATAAAACTTGAGTTTAAAATAGCTACACTAAAAGCTCTGGGCTAAAGTGTTAAAAAAGATAACTTTGGGGTGATTCAAAACTCCCTAATCACTAATCCAAAGTTTATCACCCCTACTCAATATTTAAAACTAGAGTTACCCCAACTCAATTTTAAAAGTTTTTTGTCACCTATAATTAAAACCCCCAGCTGAGTGTTAAAAAAGTGAGGGTGCAGGATTGTTATTATTATGGCATTGTGTCTTATATAAAAATGTGGGTGAAGGAAAAATATATAAAAATAAAGTAGAGTGTGTGTAGTGTTAAACATATGTGGACCTAAATGTTTTTGATAAAAATAAATGACAATATAAAAATACAATTTGTAGATACAATGCAAACCCAATAATTCAAAACCATGAGCCAAATACGGGTTCCCCTTTATTTTATCTGTGTATATGTGTGTATTAGTGTTGTTTATTAGCTTGTAGGAGAAGATAAGATATGGTCTTTACCTTTTGGATAAAAGTTTTAACCATTGAGTAAAAATGGGTATCATCTCACCATCATTTCACTTGTCACGTCAAATGACATCAAGTGACTTGTCACAAGATGTCTCGTCATGTCGTGATGTCATGTCATATCGGATGTTGACAGAATATTATATTTGATCGGTCTGATCCGTTTTTTAAAATAAATTCTACCGGCTTTCATGTAATTATTAGACTGTGTCATAAATTAGAAAATAATTATTTAACTGGAAAATC
This sequence comes from Nicotiana obtusifolia, assembly GCA_002018475.1. Lineage (NCBI taxonomy): Eukaryota > Viridiplantae > Streptophyta > Magnoliopsida > Solanales > Solanaceae > Nicotiana > Nicotiana obtusifolia. The sequence goes on from MCJB01051749.1 coordinate 1,125, forward strand.
TTGTAGTATTTATTTAAAATATAACTACTACAATTGTGTTGTAGTAATTATTTTTTTTTTTAAAAGGCATTAAATTGAATAAACATCCTAATATTCAAAAAATAGGACAATTATCAATAAATTATTTGAATTTAATAAAAATACACAAAAACGATAGTATTTAACTAATTGCAATAAAATGATAGAAATTCTCATATTTTGTAAAAATAAGAATAATTATCAATAAATTGTATTAAAGCTAATTGATGATTCCAATTGCTTCGTATGGCAATTTTGGGCTTTGGCGTGTGTTCGAATTTGAATTTGGAGGTCTGTAGGTTGATTTGATGCATTTTGGCGAAAGTTGGAAAATTGAAGGTTTGGAAGGTTGAGAGGTTTGACCGGGTGTTAACTTTGTTGATATTGGGTTCGGATAGCGATTCCGAGAGTTGGAATAGCTCCGTTGTGTCATTTTGGACTTGCATGCAAAATTTGACATCATTCCGGGATGATTTAATATGATTCGGCGCGAGTCGTAGAATTTGAAAGTTCATAAGTTCATTAAGTTCGATATGAGGTGCGATTCGTAGTTTTGATGTTGTTTGATGTGATTTATGGCCTTGAGTAGGTCCGCGTTATGTTGTGGGACTTGTTGGTATGTTCGGACGGGATCCCGCGTGCCTCGGGTGAGTTTCGGGGTGATTTCGGACCATTTCTAAGCCATTTTTAGCTGCTGTTGTTTTGCCAAAAGGGTGTGCATCACGATCGCGGACTTTAGGTCGCATTCACAAAGAAAAAACTTGCTATTTGGGCATTTTGAATTGTGATCGCGGAAGCCTATTTGCGATCGCGTAGAGGAAAATTCTGATATCATTGTCCCGACTTTGGAAGCTTGCAATCTATAAGGAATTTGGAGATGATTTAAAAACAAAAGTTGTGGCCGTTCGTGTCTACTTTTCAGAAAATTAAACTGTTTGTTATTTGGAGTTTGTAAAAAAAGTTATGGCTATTACACTACAGGCTGTCTAAGAAGAGCTTGCGAAGGGTAACGGGAATTTGTTCATCGCGATCGCGGGAAAATGACCCCGATCACGAAGGGTAAAATATGTGCTGAAATTTTTTTAATAGCAAGCGCGAGGTTGGTGACATGATAGCGAAGGGTACCTCAGGAGCAGTGTTTAAAGTAAACTATTTCGAAGGTCTTGCTCAGTTTATCATACTTTGAGCTATGGAGCTCGGATTTGGACGATTTTTGTGGGGGGTTTTCACACTTTGGATTGGGGTAAATGTTCTTTACCCAGATTTAAAAATATATCATGATTCTATCTTTGTTTTTACAATTAAATTAGTGATTTGAATTGGAGAAAATGAGAATTTTTGTAAAAAAAAATTCAAAAATGAATAATGAGGATTTGAAGTCCAATTTGGTGTCGAAATTGGATAATATGGTTCGACTCCTATCAGAATGGGTGTTCGGAGTTTATGATTTTTTTCGGGTTTCGAGGTGCGCGCTCGGGGTTGACTTTTTGGGTTGACGTTTTAGTATTCATTAAAGATCGAAGCATTATTATCTGGAATTGCTTCCAATGGTTTTTATTTATGATAATAAGTTATTTTGGCTAGACTCGAGCCATCCGAAGATTTGTTTCACATGAGAAGGTCATTTGAGAGTATTGATTTGGCTTCTTTGAGGTAAGTATCTTGCCTAACTTTGTGTGGTGAAACAACCCCTTAGGATTTGAGTCGTTTGTGATATTTGTGTTATGTGAAAGCCGAGTACGCGAGCTGACGAGTGCGTTCGGGCTTATATGTGGAAATTGACCGGTTTAGACTCTTAGGCTTCTTTCATGTATTTATTTGGAATTGTTAGCATATGTTATATCTCTTATTCGTCATGTTTACTATCACATGCTTTATTTGAAATTGTCGTTACATGTCACATCTTTTACTTATCAATTTTACTCTTATGTGCTTTATTTGAATTTGTTCCTCTTTTATCATTATGTGACTTCTTTTATGCTGAGTTACTCTTAATTGAAATTGTTGTTACATGATATCCTTTTATTGCCGGGTTATTCTCATGCATTTAGACGTAGTTGCTAGTTCATGCCATCTCTCTCATATAGCCTATTTCATGCACTAGCATCCGGAGTTTCCCATTTCATGGAAATACCTTCATTATCGAGTTTATCCTTAAGCAATTAATTGAAGTTGAAGTTACTGAAAGTCATTAATCTATTTTAATTGAAGTTGTGTTTAAAGGGGGTGTTGTTTGTTGTTGAGTTACTTTTTCATTTGTTTTGTTTTTATTGAGATTCTATACACATTGTGTTTGAGCTGTGTGCTATCTGTTGCGGAAATATTGATATTGTTGGTTCTTTGGAAAGGTTGTGGCCTATGGACACTTGTGGTACGATTCAGTATGTCGTTTTGTTGTGATATTAGCACATGTGAATTGTTGGGTGGATTGGTTGTTGTTGTGCGGAATATAAGGGTGTCCCGTCACTGTTGTTAATTATAAGAAGTGATATGGTTGGCTTATTATGTTATTTTTTGGGTGGAGCGATAAGGGTGGCTATTATACGGAGTGATATGGGTAGCTATCAGAGTGAAACGGGTCGCTAATGATATTGTCCGGGCGGATCGATAAGGTGGTGGCATTAGAAGCAACTGCGCCAGCTGAGGAAGGAAATAAATCTCCCCAAGAATAAAGAGAAGGTTGGGCAATTGTCAACCAAAGAAGTTATGGCGGGAGACGAGGATAATGTTGATTTGGCTGCAAGAAAGGCAGCCCAGGAAAGAGAAAACACTGCAAGAGATGCTTAGTAGACAAATCTTTGAAATGCACAACTTGTCTATGAAGAGGAGAGGGCTCGAAGAATTACTCATAATCAACCTGTGGGTGTAGAACAAATCGAAAATATTGCTCGCGGTGTCGGGAGACCACTTGGCGATTATGCCAGACTGGTCTACAACCAAGGCTTATCAAGTGTGAGACCACCTCCAGTTGTGACCAATAATTTTGAGCTGAAGCAAAGGTTGCTCCAAACCCTCCAAAACAGTTGTGTATTTAGAGGAAAGATGAGAGAAGATCTAAATAATGATTTAATGAACTTCGAGGAGATTATGAAAACCTTTCAGTATAATGGTGGGTCACAAGATGCAGTTTACTTAAGGGCATTCCCTTCACCCTCAAAGACGATGCAAAGCACTAGCTTCGAAGCTTGCCTAATTGATCGATTAGAACATGGGATGAGATGACCAGAAAAATTCTTGACAAATATTTCTCATCAGCTAAGACGGGCAAGTTTAGAAGGGAAATTCATAACTTCTGTCAGAACAAGACTGAAAATGTATTTGAAGCTTGGGAGAGGTTCAAAGAGATAGTGCGTGAATGTCAGCATAGTGGAATAGAACTTTGGATACAACTCCAAGATTTTTGGGATGGATTGACACCAACCTCATGCAGAACATTGAGCGATGCATCTAGAGGTTCGTTGATGAAAAAGACTCTAGAGGAGATAGTCACAATTCTAGATGAGTTGTCTGAGGTACAAATCAATGGTCCTCTGAGATTGCTGAGAGAAGAAGATCAACTGGTGTTCACCAAGTTGACGCGAACACATCGGTGCAGGTACAGCTTGATGCTATGGCAAAGGAAATAAGGAAGCAAACCTTAGCTTCAATACATAGTAGAGCCCCATACAGCGTGCGATATATGTGGAAGAGAACACCCTACTCATGAGTGTCAAGCATCAATTGAGAAAGTTAATGTTGTTGGGAATTATAACTTCAATGCAATGGGTCAGAAGCACCCCAGTTTTTCAAAGAGTTCACCTGGTGGTACAGCAAATGCATGCAACAAAACAATCCCAGATTTCAAGGAGCTCTTGGTTTTGTGAATCAGTCGAGGCTGCAGTTTCAGCCTCAACAGCCAATTCAGTCTAGGTTAGAAGATCTAATGAAGTCCTTTATTATCAAGATGGATGAGAGGCTAGATCCTCATGGTGCTATTATCAAAGAACTTGGCACAGAGTTGCGGAATTTAGAGAAGCAAGTAGGGCAAATTGCAACTGTATTGCCTGAAAGAATCTCAGGTACTCTACTAGCTGACATTGAGAGAAACCCCAAAGAGACGGTAAATGTTGTGACTTTGACAAGCGGGCAAGTGTTGAAAGAGCCCACCCCATTCCAAAAAGAGATGGTACCTGAAAAAGAATTTGAGCAACAGCTGAAAAATGAAGTTGATAAGAAGAAGAAAGGAGCTGAGAAAAAGAAGAAGGAGGAAACTTCAAGAAGGTAGGAATCTAATGAGAGCGAGCATATGCCTGCTCTACCCTTTCCCCAAAAGCTGTATAGAGAGAAGCTGGGCAAGCAGTTTGAGATATTATTAGAGATACTGAGACAGGTTAATGTAAACTTTCCATTCACAGAAATTCTCTCACAAATGCCAGCTTATGCAAAATTCTTGAAAGAGATTCTTACAAAGAAAAGGAAGATTGAGGAGAGAGCATTGCAGCAATCTTGCAAACCAAACTCCCACAAAAGTGTGGAGATCCATGGAGTTTTAATATACCTTGCTCGTTAGGCACTCTAAATTTTGATAAATTTTTATGCGATTCTGGTGCCTCAATTAATTTAATGCCTTTGTCTGTTTACAGGAAGCTGGAGCATGAGATTGGAGAGATAAGGTCCGCACCAATTTCCTTGCAGCTGGCCGACCAAACTACTTTGATACCCGAGGGGATAGTTGAAGACGTCTTAGTTCGGGTAGATAAGTTTGTTTTTCCTGTAGACATTGTGGTAAAGATGGAGGAGAGCAAAGAGGTCCCCCTTATCTTAGAAAGGCCATTCTTAGCAACCAGCAGAGCAATATTAGACATACATGATAGAAAGCTCATGCTTAGAGTGGGTGAGGAGATGGTGACCTTTGAGATGAACGTGGAGATGGCGGTGAGAAAGGAGAAGCCAAGTGCGAGTGTAGAATGGAGAGCAAAAGGCTTTAAAGATAATATCCCATTGATTGAAAAGACAAGTGTGGGGTGTACCCCAAGAAGTCTAAGAAGAAGTTGTCTGCATGGATGTGTGCACTAGCTCGGACAAGAAGAATGGAGCCCAACTTCGACTCAGACCCCGACTAGAGATTCATGGAAGTTTCTTCTACCTTATACTTTTTAATTGTGTGCCATGGGGATATGCCACAACTTAAAGTGTGGGGTAGGGGGATAGTTGTATGTTGTATGTATATGTGTTAGTTTTGTTGTTTTCCTAGTTAGAGATAGAAAAGAAAATTAAAAAAATAAACAAAAAAATTGAAACATTTTTGATGTTTCCCGACGATGGATATCATTCGACGGGTTTCTTGAGGGATTAAAGTCTAAAGAAAAAGACAAAAAGATTTTTTTTGGTAAGTTAGTGTAATAATTCCCCCTTAGTTTTTCTTTGTGCCGCAGTTCTTTTCCAAGGGTTTTGTTTGAACCGGGTGTAGTTAGATTTTTGTTTTTAGAAGTAGAAAGCCTTGTGCTATGAATTGAATTTGAAGCAATGTCCCTTAACTTTATTATGCCTTGAGAATAGTGAGTGCTTTAGTTGTGACACTTAGGCTCAGTTTTTTACTCTTTTATAAGTGCCTTAAACTGTATGATTTTGACTCTGCTTAACTGCTTTGACTAGAGTGTCTTGATAATCCAATCTTGAGTAAGTTATGTGTCATGTGTGTATGAGGTTCCTTGTATTCTGTGCATGGCATTTGATGTCTAGAACTTGCCCTGTGTGTTTACAAAGAGAAATAGTAGTTTTATTCAATCTTGGAAGTGATTTAGGCATTTCTTTGTTGAGCTAGTTATATGTTTTTGCCCACCTAATTGTTGTGTATCGTAGTTAACCCCTTTTGAGCCTATAATCCTGATTATTTGGCAACCACATTACAAGCCTTAGCCATGTGTTTGAATTGACCATCTAGTTGAAACTTTTCACCTCTCGTGAGCACTTGAATTTGTTATGAACTTTGCAAAAGTTGAAGTGTGGGATGGTTGTTTTGATTTTTGAGTGGAACTAATGAAATAAGGAGAAAGATGCATTGTGTTGAAAAAAGTAAGAGCCACTTGAATTGAAAAGAAAAAGAAAAAAGATTTTTTGTATGGTCGTGCAATATATTCTTTGATAAGTGGTAACTCTTGATGTATCTGAGCTTAAAGAAGTACAGAGTTAATGTATATAGGTGTGAAGGTGGAGTTATGGTTTGACATAAGTATGGGGTTTTGAAAGGTAAAATGTATGTATTAAAGTGCTTAGGGAGGTGAAGTCACTATTATATCTGAATGTATCCCACCGATCGCGTAGCTTACATTACAACCAAATAAAGTCCTACTTGATCCTTGACTAAATGAGTTTAATTAGTAGAGTCGTACACTACGGGCAAACCTATGGTTCATGTTTTTTGGTATATGAATGTTATTTCTAAGAGTGAGTGAACTCTTTCTATCTTGAGTACCTGATTGTTCTTAAATTTTATTATGTATGGGACTACTCTCTATTGTTGTGAGGGCAATTGATTCATGAAGGAAAGGTAATATCGTTATCCTCTGTGTTAGAGTAAGTGAGAAGGTTATAAATAATGTGTGGTGCTTTTGAGTCAAATCTTAAGGCTAGGATGTTACACTGTTGTGCTTAGTCTACATTTAAATATTCTTAGTATGATGAGTTAGGAGAGTTGTGTAAAAAGGTCGTGTCTTTATAAAGTATAGTTTGATTGCTTGAGGACGAGCAATGGTTTTTCGTGCCTTAGTCGATTATTACACTCCAATTCACTACAGTTTAATTGTGTTTGAGCCTTAATCGCTAGTGTTTTGCACTAATTGTGTGTTTTATGCCTTGTAAGAGTGATTTTGAGCTATGTAGATGTTATGGAATGAATTCGTGTGATTTGGAGTTTCGAAGTCTGAGTAAAGCCCAAGAGAATAAGCCGAGATCGCGTTCAGGGGTGGAGAACCATGTCGGAATAGCTAAAAAGCAAGAAAAATCCGTACTTTGAGAAAACGTCATAACTGCGACGCGTGGGGCGGCGCGTGGGGCAGCGCGTGGCGCGTCGCGCCTGTGTAAAATCCCGCTTTCTGTCAGAAATCAACTCTCTGGACTTTCCCACTAACGCCCCACGTGGCGCATCACACCATGCGGCATGCCTGTGCAAGTTTTACAGAATTATTTTCCTAGTTCGGCAGGAAAAGGTGTTTTCATCTGGGCCCGACCCTACTTAGTATAAGGAAGCCAAGGAGGAGTTGGACAAGCAAAAGCTCATGCATTTCGTCATTCAATCCTCACTCAAGACAAGAGTTTGGATCGTTTTATGTTTTCTTTCAACTTAAACATTGTTATGATGAATTACTCCATATCCATGGAGTAGTTCTCTTTAGGGTTTGACGGATATGGTGACTTGATTCTTGTTTGTGGATAATTAACTCTAGTTTTTATGTATTGAATCGTTTTGGATGTTTTAGTTGTTGCATCTATATTTTCTTGTTCATGCGATCGAGAGAGGCATAACTTGTGATATTTTTGCATTATATTTTGTTGGTTGAAGTCATTAATTCTTCTTAGTAATCGGAACAGGCTAGTTGAATTGTTAATTAAACTTAGTTAGGAGGATAATCAAGAGAGGCTTTCCTAAAGACCAATCCACTACGAATTCTTGCATATCTTCACATGCTTAAAATTGGTTCATCGTGTGAGGTTGAGACTTAATCGAGAGAGGAGTTTCTGCTAATCAATAGAACAAATCACCAAGTGAATTTGAGAGACTCACTTGAACATTAGAAGTAAATTATCTAGAGTTAAATCCCAAACATTTATCTTGCACCTATCCTATCAACCATATCTTCTCCCAATTGATAACTTCCTTTGCTTAATACTTACGTTGATTGTCATTAGCCTATAGTTTAGACTCTTAATTAATTTTATTTTAAATCACATAAATCTCCATTGTTGATCATCCTGGATAGCAATATCGCTAGAAACTACGATAATACTGTTTAACTCCAATCCCTGTGGATACGATATTATAATTTACTATATTCGACTAGCGAGCATATTTTAGTGTATGTGTTGCGCTCGTCAGTTTGATATGCTTAAAGCAGGCTACGTGCCACGGTGGAGTTATATTAGGATTGGTTCCTTGTGATTAGTTCATATGTTTTTATTCTCCCTTGTGAAATGGATTCATGGTATGGTACTGATAGGCAGTTGTGACGGTCGTACTTGTTTGATAGTTCTCTCATGTGTTTCTCTTTGCATATTCAGCCATTCACGTTGTGCTTATTGGGTTTAGCTTGCGAGGTATGTACCCAGGTGGCGTTGGGTGCAACATGTTGATTCGGGTTTGTGGTGATGAGATCTTCATGTTTCTTGCATCATTGTCAGTGTTGTGAAGATTTGGAACAAGGTTCTACTCGGTATGAGGCTATTTATCGATATCGGATTTGTTAATGGATAGTTATAGCAGTTAGAGTTGTTGTTAGGGGCATATGGGCGATGTATTACATAGGGTGGTCGTACCTTGTGCGATTATGCATGAGCTGTGACAGCTGGTTGAGGTTGATAAAGTGTGTTTATGCGGGAATCGGGTGTTTGGGAAGTGATCGGATGGTGAAAATTTTGTTTCTATGGCATATCAATGTGCGTGGAAGTAATAATCTTCAGTTGAGAGGGTTTTTGGGCTTATGTGTATTTGGGTGATGTTGGATCACTCGTGAGTATATGTATGGTGAGTTCGTTCGGTGATTTTGTGGCTTCAGACCGGTTCTTGGCACGTTCAAGGACGAACATTTGTTTAAGAGGGGGAGAATGTAACGACCCGACCGGTAGTTTTGAGAATTAGCGCCCCGTTTGGTGGCTTAAGGTCACGAGAAGCTTCATATTATGTACTATGACCTGCGTGTGTGGTCGAGTTTGGTTTTAGGATTATTCGAGATTGATTCAGAAGAACAATTTTGTTTTAGAAGCTTAAGTGAAAAGAGTTGACCGGAGTTTGACTTTTGTGTAGAAGACTCTAATATGGTGTTTTGATGATTCCAATCGCTTCGTATGGTGATTTTGGACTTAGCGCATGTCTGTATTTTGATTTGAAGGTTCATAGGTTGATTTGATGCATTTTGGCGAAAGTTAGAAAGTTAAAGGTTTGGAAGGTTAAGAGGTTTGGCCTGGAGTTGACTTTGTTGATATTGGGTTTGGATTGTGATTCCAGGAGTTGGAATAGCTCCCTTGTGTCATTTGGGACTTGCATGCAAAATTTGACATCATTCCCGGATGATTTGATATGATTCGGCGCGAGTCGTAGAAGTTGAAAGTTCATAAGTTCATTAAGTTTGATGAGGTGTGATTCGTAGCTTTGATGTTGTTTGATGTGATTTGAGGCCTCAAGCAGGTCCCCATTATGTTATGGGACTTGTTGGTATGTTGGGACGGGGTTCCAAGGGGCTCGGGAGAGTTTCGGGGTGGTTTAAGACCATTTCTAGGCCATTTTTAGTTGTAGATTTTTGCCACAGGGGTGTGCATCACGATCACAGACTTTGGGTCGCATTTGCGAAGAGCAAATTTGTTGTTTGGGCACTGTGAATTGCGATCGCGTAGAGGAAAATTCTTCTGTCACTAACCCGACTTTAAAAGCTTATATGTTGCAATCTATAAGGAATTTAAAGATGATCCAAAAACAAAAATTGTAGTCCTTTGTGTCTAGTTTTTAGATCATTAAATCGTTTGTCATTCGAAAATTTGTACGAAATTTGGGGCTGTTATGCTACAGGATGTCTGAGAAGAGTTTGGGAAGGGTACTAGAAATTTGTTCATCACAATCGCAGGAAAATGGCCGCAATCGCGAAGGGTAAAATGTGTGCTCGAATTTTTTTTAATTGCGATGGCTAAGGGTACCTCTGGAGCAGTGTTTAAAGTACTCTATTTCGAAGGTCTTGGTCATTTTATCATATTTTGAGCTATGGAGCTCGGATTTAGGCGATTTTTAAGGGGATTTTCACACTTTGGGTTGGGATAAGTGTTATTTACCCGGTTTGAATGTATTTCATGATTCCATCTTTGTTTTTATCATTAAATTAGTAATTTGAATTGGAGAAAATGATAATTTGTGTAAAAAACTTTCAAAAATGTAAAATGATGATTTGAAGGCCGATTTGATGTCGGAATTGGATAAATTTAGTATCGTTGGACTCGTATTGGAATGGGTGTGCGGATTTGGTGAGTTTTTTCAGGTTCCAAGGTGCGGGCCTGCGGTTGACTTTTTAGTTTTCATTAAAGATGTAAGCTTTATTATCAAGAATTATTTCCTATGATTTTTATTTACGATATTAAATTATTTTTGCTAGATTTGAGCCATCCGGAGATTCGTTTCATGCGAGAAGGTCATTTAAGAGCATTGATTTGGCTTCTTTGAGGTAAGTATCTTGCCTAACTTTGTGTGGGGGAACTAACCCTTAGGATTTGTGTCATTTGTGCTATGTGTGTTATGTAAAAGTTGTGTACGCGAGGTGACGAGTGCGTACTCGGGCTTATATGTGAAAATTGACCGGTTTAGACTCTTAGGCTTCTTTCATGTATTTATTTGGAGTTGTTAGCACATGTTATATCTCTTATTCATAATGTTTACTACCACATGCTTTATTTGAAGTTGTTGTTACATGTCAAATCCTTTACTTGTCAAGTTTACTCTTATGTGCTTTATTTAAAGTTGTTCCTCTTTTATCATTATGTGACTTCTTTTATTGTTGAGTTACTCTTAACTGAAAATGTTGTTACATGATATCCTTTTGTTGTCGGGTTATTCTCATGCACTTAGACGTAGTTTCTAGTTCATGCCATCTCTCTCATTGTTACCCTATTTCATACACTAGCATCAGAAGTTTGCCATTTCATGGAAGTATCTTCATTATCGAGTTTATCCTTAAGCAATTAATTAAAGTTGAAGTTATTAAAAGTCATTAATCTATTTTAATTGAAGTTGTGTTTAAGGGGGGGTTGTTCCTTGTTGAGTTACTTTCCCATTCATTTTGTTGTTATTGAGATTCTATAGACATTGTATTTGAGCCGTGGGCTATTTGTCGCGGAAATATTGATATTGTTGGTTCTTTGGAAAGGTTGTGGCCTATGGGAAATTGTGGTACGAGTCAATGTGTCGTGTTGTCGTGATGTTAGCACATGTAAATTGTTGTGTGGAATGGTTGTTGTTGTGCAGAATATAAGGGTGTCCTATCAATGTTGTTGATTATACAGAGTGATATGGTTGGCTATTATGTTATTGTTCGGGTGGAGCGATAAGGGTAGCTATTACACGGAGTGATACGGGTGACTATTGGAGTGATATGGGTGGCTAATGATATTGTCCGAGCGGATCAATTAGGGTGGCTATGATACGTAGTAATACGGGTGGCTAATGATATTGTCAATGCGGATTGATACGGGTGGCTATCGGAGAGATAAGGGTGGCAATGTCAGGGATGATGTGTGATGGCCCAGGGATATTTTGTTGATGATATTTGTGTGATCATGTGCTTTTCCTTGTGTATGTCATTTACCTTATGTGACTTGTTGTGTTGCTTTGATATTACTTGTTGACTTGGGCTGTAATAGTACACTCGCACAAGCATACAGTGTAGCATGCCACTTATCCTAGTTTAGGAGTATGAAACTTGACATTTGTTGATCATGCCCATGTATTCTTTTATTACCTTCTTTCATGTTAATATTAAGCCTTTGACCATGTCGGATGGATTGTGATTGTGAGCTTGTGATCATGCCAGACGGATTGAGATATTGGCACGAGAGTTGTCCGTGCGGTTGTGATTTGAAATGGGGGCACAAGGTGCTGTGAGCATATGATTGTGGTTTGAGACCCATGACTTGTAACTATGAGATGAGGTATCTCGGAGTAATTTTGTTGCGAAACTTGTGTTAGAACGGCTTGATTAATTGGTTGTTATTTGCGTTCCTTATTTGGTTTCAGCAGTACTTTCACGGGGTTCTTATTACTTTACTGTTTATATCACATGTTGATTCTCTTTGCCATTTACTGATTCCTGCTTTCCATTATTAGCTTTATACTTCTATACTGCACAGGTTATTTTGACTAATAAGTGTCTTGACTTGTACTCATCACTACTCCATCGAGGTTAGTCTTGATACTTACTGGGTATCGACCGTGATGTACTCACACTACATTTCTGCATATTTTTGTGCATATCCAGTATCGTAGATATCGGACTCAGGCAGAGTTAGCTTATTGATCGCGAGAATTCAATATAGAACTGCTTGGTCGACGCAGTCCCTTGGAGTCCTTTCCTTTTATTGTACTGTCAGCTTGTTATTTGAACAGTATTGTATTCCAATCTTTGAGATCTTTCCATGTATTCAGGTAGAGTTCGTGACTCTATATTACCAGTCTTGGAAGGTTGTTATAATTATTGCCTCGCAGGCTTATTTCGCTTTTGTTTTGGTATTCATATTAAACTCTGTTTTAAATTATCATTATTAAAAACCGGTTCAATCCTTGTAAGTAATCGGCTTACCTTGGCTTAGAGACTAGCTGCCATCACGACGCCTGTGGTGGGAATTTGGGTCGTGACAGTAGCGTGGACTTCTCCCACTTCGCTCGGGGCAAGAGTTTTTCGCCCTACACACCCCCAACTCGTATAACAAGAAGTCTAAACCTGTTTTGGAGGGAGAGACGCTACTTTGAGAGGGAAACACAAGCACGGAACACTCGGGAGCAAGGATTCTCAGTTTTTCTTCATCTTTCTTAGTATTTTCAACAATTCAAACACTTATGAAATTGTTTAAGATTATCATGAGTGACTAGGATCCATTAGTTATGGGGTTGTGATTTAGCCATGAATATTGTCGTTCAAAGTTGACTTTTTCTCGATTATAGTTCGCTATTATATGATTGTTTCGTCAACTTTGTTTTTATTGCTTAATTGTCTGGCCAACAGTCAAGTTCTATCAACTATCTGAATTATGCCTGGGAAAGCTACATTTAGATTAGAGAATAATTTAAGAGGGCATGATGTTAACTCAAAAGTAGTGGACAGATTTGTGGCTAGAATAGGAATATACCTAATCAACTTGCTCAATTCAATATTGGGATCTTAATGCATTCTCGATAGATTGACTCCATAGGAATATAGGCGTTAATTTATTTTGAATAGGCGAGTAGGAATTCGGGAGAATACTATGATAACACATACTTGATTAATTAGCAACCATAAGTGAATTGCATGAAAAGGAGAGTTAAGTAGAACACAACAGGATTGGCGAATCGATCACAACCCTAGTATGTTTATCTTTACAAATTCTCAACGACCATTTCATGCTTGCTAAACTAGTCAATTTGTTATATTCTCTGCTTAGTATAATCATATAGTTCAACTTTGATTGACTCGACTGAAAAATAATTTGAGTGAAATTAGTAGGTTGTTAAATACAAGCCTCTGTGGGTTCGACACTCTACTCATCATTATATTACCTGTTGACCATGTATACTTGCATGTGCATTTGGGAGCAACAGCCATTACAAAGTTCGAAAACCGTGGAATTCGTCTTGAGTTCTTATTTTTTTTCCTTTTATTTATTGGATTTTATGTACTTTAACGATTTAATTAAGATTGCTACCATGACCAGGCTAAACTCGTTTATTCTGGGGTTATGGTCTTACATGAACACTGATATTCGAATATTAATTTGACGATTTAATTTATCATATTTCGGTTGTTTATTCATATTCAGAGCCTAATTATTTTACTGCCTAGCTAATAGTGAAATATTATATATGTATCTTGAGTTGAACGTGAAAGAGGAAATTTCTTATTGCAATAGGATTGAATAGAGCATGATCTTGAAAAATTAATTTGGTAATATAGATAGAAATATACCTCTTTTCCGTGATTAGCCAATTATGCAGAAAATTATTAATGTATTCTTTTTATCTCTAGTATAATAGAAATATAGGGTTTAGAATAAATTGAATAGGCGAGTAGAAGTTTTCAAATTTCTACAAGTATTATTGTCATTGCAGGTTAATAACCTGGATAGATTAATAAGTCGAGTTAAATGAAGGATTCAAAAAGGATTGTTATCCAACCATGACCTTGGAATATTATTTCTCATTGAATTAAAATCTTTGTGCTAAGTGTTTTAGTTAATTAGTTCTTCTATTAATTGCAACTCTAGTTAGTACAATTAGTCAAACAAAAATCACCTTGAATGGTTCTTGATCCTATAAATTAGAATTTGCTTAATTTACTTGATAATTGATCACAAGAACTCGTGAGAACGATACCCTACTCACTCTTTATTACTTGATTACCGCATATACTTGTCTGTGCGATTTAGGGCAACAACTACCAATCCTTGGGATAGTTGTATTTATTTTTATAGTTATATTTATCTGTTGATGATTTCTCGTTGTTGTTGTATTACATGTTGGTTGGCAACCTAGCGGTTTCAGTTATGTGACATCACAATTTGGTGGGATTTTGGGCCGTGGCATTTCCTTTGTTGTTGGCTCAACTTTCATTCTCCACTTTCACTTAAATTCATCCTTTTCATGATTTGTCAAAAAGTAGTATTAATGGAGTCTTTGTCACGATTCTGATATCCAAATAGCGTAGCCGTGATGGCGCCTAACACGAATGTCAGGCAAGCAAACATAAACAGATAATGTAAAAAAGAAAAAGTAGCGAATATGTAATAACTGATCAAAGTCATAACATAAATCATCCCAAGGTCTGGTTTCACAAGTACATGAGCAGCTAGATTCGGCTAACTACATAGGTTTAAAAGAAATACAACATTGTCCAAATGAAATGAAAATAGTACAATAAAATAGGAAAGTGACTTCTAAGGCCTGCGAACGAGATGCAGCTCTATCTCGAGTCACTGACTGGTATCCGCTAAGTGCCTCTCGGGACTCCATTGATTTCAGCGTCAAAATCTGCACAAGAAATGCCCAAGTGTCGTATGAGTACAACCGACCCAATGTAGTCAGAAAGTATCGAGCCTAACCCCGACGAGGTAGTGATGAGGCTAAGACAAGACACCTACTAAAACCTATGCAGATATATAAAATAATAGGAATAACCAGTAAAGCAATTAAAGCAATAGCCGGAAGGGAACATATAAAAGGGAGCAAAAAGCCGGAACAATAAGTACAGAATCACCAAGTAGCCTCTTTCTGAATTAAGCAACGAAGCAACCAAGTAAATTCACAATTCGAAAATCAAGAAAATCAATGAAATCATCAAATTCCATAGCATCACCCTTCGTGCTTTTACTCTCATCCTCACCATGTAATTTGATAAATGCAATGACATGGCATCACCCTTCGTGCTTTTATTCTCTTCCTCACATGATATGATAAATAATAATAAAGATATCAACTGCACGGGATCACCCTTCGTGCTTTAATCCTCACAGTCACTCAATCAATGATAACAATATGTAAATAAGGCACGGCAACACCCTTCGTGCTTTTCACTCTTCCTCACCAATCAACAACAATAATCCAAAGTATCAAGCTAGGTGGGAAGAAAATTTCAACTTCAATCGTGGTGTTATGATAAGAAAACTCTACTTTCAGTATCCCAACAACTTCAAAAATAAGCAATAAACACGAAAGTGAACAACTAAAGAAATATAAATTTAACTAAAGCATGAAAGTATAGTAAATGGAACAACGTGGTACAATAAGACAACTTCCACCCTCATGCTTTAACCCATGACAACGCATATATACTCGTCACCTTTTATATACACCGTCCCAACACATAATTCACGTAACAAATAAACCAACAAGTCATAATTCCTCAAGTAAAAGTTAACGACGGCACTTACCTCAGTCCGCAACTAATTCAACAATCAATCACGGCCCCTCCTTATGAACAAGCCTCCACACCAACCGAATCCAGCCAATTATCGATCAAACAATTCAAAATAAGCTTTAGAAACTACCCACGAATGAAAAAGGTTCAATTTTGATCATTTTTAAAAAAATAAACACAAGTCAACACGGGGCCCACTTGGTTGAAATTTGAGATTCGGACCAAAACCCGACTACTAATACACCTCCGAGCCTGATTATGTAATTTGTTTCGAAATCTGACTTTCATTTGAGGTCTAAATCTCAATTTTACAAAATCTCTAAATTCTACTCAAACCCCTAATTTCTACCATGGAAGTCATAGGTTTGATGATAAAATTTCATGAAAATTATGGGTAATTAATAGAAAATGAATTAGAATTGCTTATCAATGAATTTTGGAAGAAAAGGTTCTTCAAAAATCGCCTCCAGAGTGTTTGGGTTTGAGAAATTGTGTAAAATGAGCTAAATCCTATTTTTTTCCTCTTTTACCCAGCTGCAGACGTCGTATTTGCGAACACATGTTTGCAAATGCAATGTCCGCAAATGCGACACACTAATCGCAAATGGGATCAATGCATCATATGCACAAAAGTCGCAAATGCGACTAAAATCTCGCAAATGCGATTTGCCCCTCCATCGCAAATGCAGATAAAAACTTCGCATTTTCGAAGATGTCAAAAGCTACCAAAGTTTGCAAAAGCGGCTAAATGTTATCAATTGCAAACCACACCCAGTCCAAATGAAAACTCTCTTTCGCAAATGCGATCAAATGACCGCAAAAGGGGGCTCGCAAATGCGCGCCAGACCTCGCAATTGGGAGACCTGCTGGCTTGCACCAGCAAAGCCTTACACCAGTAGTAGTCCTAAAACCATCCAAACCTACCTGATACTCACTCGAAAATAACCGGAGCCCCTCGGGCTCCAAACAGAACATGCACACAAGTGTAATAACATCCTATGAACTTGCTCGCTACCTCAAATCATCAAAATAACATCAAATGACAAGAATCGATCCTCAAAACTCAATAATTTTCAACTTAAACTAAATTTTCATAATTTCTCACATAATGCGCTGAAATGCATCCGAGTCACCTCGAACTCCAATGAAATGTGCGTACAAGTCCAAAAATATCATACGGACCTACCAAAATCGTCAGAACACTGATCCAAGGTCGTTTGCCCAAAATGTTGATCGTGGTCAACTCTAGCCTCATTTTAAGACAAAAATCACATTTCCATCAAAATTTACATAAACGCTTTCCGGAAAGCGACACGGACCATACATGAAAATCAAGAAACATAAAATGAAGCTATGGGAGGTCTTGGAACACTAAAATAAGGCTAGTACTTGAAACGATCTATCGGATCGTCACATTCTCCATCTTTAAAAGAAACGTTCGTCCTCGAACGGATTTAGAAAAGTACCTTGACTGGTAAAAGGTGGGGGTATCTACTCCGCATATCGAACTTGAACTCTCACGTAGCCACCTCAATCGGCTGACCTGATCTCAACTTGATCTATAATAGCCACCGGCTCTTCCTCATAGGTCAAGTTCTCATCAAGTTGCACCGTAATAAAGTCCAAAACATGTGACATGTCCTCATGATACTTCCAAAGCATGGGGATGTGAAATACCGAATGTACCCTTGTTATGCTTGGAGGAAATGCAAGGTTATAAGCAACATCCCTAACCCTCTCCAAGATCTCAAACGGGCTGATAAACCTCGAACTCAACTTGCCCTTCTTTCCAAACCGCATCACACCCTTCATAGGTGACACTCAGAGATGAAACTTCTCACCTACCATGTAAGCCACATCTTGAAACTTCCGGTTCGCATAACTCTTCTTCCTGGACTGAGATATGTGAGGTCGCTCCTGAATCAGCTTAACCTTCTCCAGAGCAACACGGACCAAATCAGTGCCCAACAATCTAGCCTCTCTAGGCTCAAACCAACCAATAGGCAATCACCCTATCGTCCTGCATCAACACTGCACCAAGTCCAATATACGATACATCACAATACACGTGTAAGGTCCTGAACTTGTAGGCAATACCAACACTGCGGCTGTACTTAATGCAGTTTTGAGCTTCTGAAAGCTCAACCCACACTCGCCGGAAAATCTGAAAGGAGCACCCTTTTGGGTAAATCTAGTCAAAAGAGCTGTGATGGATGAAATGCCCTCTACGAAACGGCGATAATATCCGGCCAAACCCAAGAAGCTCCAAATCTCTGTAACTGAAGTAGGTCTAGGCCAGTTCTGAACTGCCTCAATCTTCTTCGGATCCACTTTAATTCCAACTGGACACCACGTGGCCCAAGATTGCCACTGAATCAAGCCAAAACTCACACTTGGAGAATTTAGCATATAGCTTCTTCTCCCTCAAGGTCTGGAGCACGACCCTCAAGTGTTGCTCATGGTCCCCCCGACTGTGAAAGTACACTAATATGTTGTCAATGATTATGATAATGAAGGAATCAAGGTATGGCTGGAACACGCTGTTCATCAAGTGCATGAATGCTTTTGGGGCATTAGTCAGCCCAAAAGACATCCCTAGAAACTTATAGTGGCTGTAGCAACTCCTAAAGGCCGTCTTCAGGATGTCTGAAGCTCGGATCTTCATCACACCCTAAAGCTGGTCAAATAAATCATCAATACGTGGTAGTAGGTACTTGTTCTTTACTGTAACTTTGTTCAACTGCCTGTAGTCAATACACATCCTCATAGAGTCGTCTTTCTTCTTCACAAATAGAACTGGAGCACCCCAAGGTGAAACACTCGGTCTGATAGCTCCCTTATCAAGCAACTCCTGAAGTTGTTCTTTTAACTCCTTCAACTCCACTGGTGCCATGCGATATGGTGAAATAGATATGGGCTGAGTACCCGACACTAAGTCAATAACGAAATCAATATCCCTATCGGGCGGCATTGCTCGGTAGGTCTGTTAGGAACACATCTGGAAAGTCTCTCAATAGTGGAACTAACTCGACAGTGTGAGTATTAACATTGACATCCCTCACAAAGGCTAAGTATGCCAAACACCCCTTCTCTACCATCCATTGTGCCTTCAGATAAGACACCACTCTACTAGGAACATAACCCAATGAACCACTCCATTCCAATATCGGCAACCCCGGCATCGCCAATGTCACAGGCTTAGCGCGAAAATCCAGAATAGAATGATATAGCGACAACCAATCCATGCCCAAGATCACGTCAAAGTCTACCATATTGAGCAACAGAAGTTCTACCCTAGTCTCGTAGCCCCCCGTAGAGACCATACACGAGCGATAAACATGATCTACCATAATAGAATCTCCCACATGTGTAGACACATAAACAGGGGCACTCAAGGAATTGTGAGACATATCCAAATATGAAGTAAAGTAGGATGACACATACGAATAAGTGTAACCCGGATCAAATAAAATTGAGGCATCTCTATGGCATACTGGAATAATACATGTGATGACCGCATCAGACAACTCTACCTCAGGTCTAGTTGGAAATGCATAAAAACGAGACTGAGCCCCACCAGTCTGACCTCCACCTCTCGGGCGGCCTCTACCTTACTAGCCTCCACCTCTCATGGCTTGACCATCACCTCGAGCTGCCTGACCCCCGCCTCTTGCTAGCTGAGCAGGTGGTGGAGCAACAAATGCTGGAACCATGGCACGAGTGCCCTACTGTGGCATGCTGCTCTGTGACCTAGGGAAAACTTTGCGATGTGCCTCTGATTCCCAAAAGTATAACAAGCATTCGACTAATGTGGCTACTGACCCTATCGACCAGAATAACCACCCTGATAACTCTGCATCAGAGGTGCACTAACCGGAGTTGAAGGTGCGTTGTATGCTAACTGCTCAGGATGAGACCCATAAGGACCACAACTGCCTGAAGCACCGTGTGATACCTAAAGCGCTGACTCAATTAGCCTACTGGGATGGCCTCTACCAAATGAATCGCTGCCTCCAGACGAGGCACCACTGAAACCACCAAAATGACGAGGCCTCTTTTTAGATGTTGCCTCCCTACCCCGACCACAACGATCCGCCTGGCGATCTCTACAACCGGGGTAAAAGAAATATCATCATCAATATCTCTGGCCATTTGTAGTCTGATACCATAGGTAAGCCCATCTATAAATCTCTTCACCTCTCCATCTCAGTAGGGATCAAAATAACTGCATGGCGAGATAAATCCACAAATCTAGCCTCGTATTGGGTAACAGTCATGCTACCCTATTGGAGGCGCTCAAACTGGTTGTGGTAGTCCTCTCTCAGAGTAAAAGGGTTGAACTTCTCCAAAAATAGTTGTGAGAACCGATCCCAAGTGAGTGAAGGTGAACTTGCTGATCTACCTCGAACGTACTCCTACAACCACCTCTTGGGGGAGACATGCATCTGAAATACTGTAAAGTCAACTCCATTAGACTCCCCTATGCCCATGTTACGGAATACCTCATAGCAACGGTCTATGAAATCATGTGGTTCCTCATAAGGTACAACACCAAATCGAATAGGAAACAACTTGGTGAACTTATCCAACCTCTTCAGCCCCTCTGATAACATAGCGGGTCCCTCATAGGCAGTATAACAATAACACGCTGAACTACCTCAACTGTTAGAAGTACCGGAGTCTGCTATCTGTGAGCCATCTGCGTTGCTGTGTGAGTAGTGGGAGTCAGGGCTCCTTCCCTAGCCTGAGAGATGGCTGGTGCCATAGGGATCACACCAGCCTTGGCCACACTCCGCATAAGGCCCACCAGATGCACTAGAGCATCCTGAAGTACTGGGGTGACAATGAACCCCTCCGGGACCTGAGCTGGTCCAGTGAGCGCAGTCTGAACATGGATCTCCTCCTCCTGCACAATCTGAGGATCTACAATAGGTGATGTTGTGCGTGCTCTAGGCTAAGCTCTACCTCTGCCTCTGGCTCTACCTCAACCACGGCCTCTACCCTGGTAGTGGCAGCAACCTGGGGCTCCGGCTCTTGATATTCTGTGGGTGTTATGTGTGCCCTCACCACCTGTGAGAGAGAAAATATAGAATTATCAAGCTTCAGCGATAGAATAAAGTCGCACGATAGATTAAGAAAGAATTGAAATTTCCTAAAGCCCTATAGCCTCTAGAAGGTAAAGACATCTCCGTACCTATCCTCCAGACTCTATTAAGCTTGCTCATGACTCGTGAGACCTAGGCAACTTAAGGCTCTGATACCAACTTGTCACAATCTGAAATCCCAATCGCGGGGTTGTGATGGCACCTAACACCGAATGCCAAGCAAGCCAAGGTAAATAGATAATATAAAAGGAAAAAGTAGTGGATATCTAATAACTGATCAAAGTCATAACATAAATCATCCAAAGGTCTGGTGTCAAAAGTACATGAGCAGCTAGAGTCAGCTAAATACGAGGGTTTAAAAGGAATACAACATTGTCCAAATGAAATAGAAATAGTACAATAAACTAGGAAAGTGACTTCTAAGGCCTGCGCACGGGATGCAGCTCTACCTCGAGTCACTGACTGGTATCCGCTAAGTGCCTCTCGAGACTCCGCCAGTACCAATGTCAAAATCTGCACAAAAAGTGCACAAGTGTAGTATGAGTACAACCGACCCAATGTACTCAGTAAACGTCGAGCCTAACCCCAACAAGGTAGTGACGAGGCTAAGACAAGGCACCTACTAAAACCTGCACACACACACACACACAACAACAGCTAATTAGTAAAGCAATTAAAGTAATAACGAGAACATATAAAAGGCAGCAATAAATCGGAACAGTAAGTACAGAATTACCAAGTAGTCTCTTTCCGAAATAAGCAATGAAGCAGCCAAGTAAATTCACAATCCGAAAATCAAGTAAAGCAATGAAATTATCAAATTGCACGGCATCACCTTTCGCGCTTTTACTCTCTTCCTCACCATGTAATATGATAAATGCAATGGCACGGCATCACCTGTCATACTTTTACTCTCATCTTCACCATATGATATGACAAATGGAATAGCACGGCATCACTTTTCGTGCTTACTCTCTTACATGCTAATTGGCCTAGCGGTTTGAGTTATGTGACATCACAATTTGGTGGGATTTTGGGCCGTGGCATTTCCTTTGTTGTTGGCTCAACTATCATTCTCCATTTTCACTGATATTTATCCTTTTCATGATTTGTCAAAAAGTGGTTATTAATGGAGTCTTTGTCACGATCCTATATCCCAACTGTGTGGCCATGATGGCGCCTAACACCGAATGCCAGGCAAGCCAACATAAACAGATAATGCAAAAAGAAAAAGCAACGAATATGTAATAACTGATCAAAGTCATAACATAAATCATCCCAAGGTCTGGTGTCACAAGTACATGAACAGCTAGATTCAGCTAAATACAAGGTTTTAAGAGGAATACAACATTTTCCGAATGAAATGAATATAGTACAATAAAATAGGAAAGTGACTTCCAAGGCCTGCGAACGAGATGCAGCTTTACCTCGAGTCATTGACTAGTATTCGCTAAATGCCTCTCAGGACTCCGCTGATTTCAACGTCAAAATCTGCATAAGAAATGCACAAGTGTAGTATGAGTACAACTAACCCAATGTACTCAGTAAGTGTTGAACATAACCCCAACAATGTAGTGACAAGGCTAAGACAAGACACGTACTAAAACCTATGCAGATATATAAAATAATAGGAATAACCATTAAAGCAATTAAAGTAATAACGAGGAGGGAACATATGAAAGGGAGAAAAAATTCAGAACAGTAAGTACAGAATCACCAAGTAGTCTCTTCTCGAAATAAGCAATGAAGCAGCCAAGTAAATTCACAATCCGAAAATCAAGTAAATCATGAAATAATCAAATTGTACGGCATCACCCTTCGTGCTTTTACTCTCATCCTCACCATGCAATATGATAAACGCAATGGCATGGCATCACCATTCGTAATTTTACTCTCTTACTCACATGATATGATAAATGATAATAAAGCAATCAAGTGCGCGGCATCACCCGTCATGCTTTAATCCTCACTATCACTCAATCAATGATAACATTATGCAAATAAGGCACGGCAACATCCTTCGTGCTTTTCACTCTTCCGCACCAACAACAATAATCCAAAGTATCAAGAACGGTGGGAAGCAAATTTCAATTTTAGTCGTGGTTTTATGATAAGCAAACTCAACCTTCATTATCCCAACAACTTCAAAATATGCAATAAACACTAACGCAAACAGTTAAAGAAATATCAATTTATCTAAGGCATGAAAGTGTAGTAAATGGAACAATGTAGTACAATAAGACAACTTTCACTCGCATACTTTAACTCATGACGAAGTATATATACTCGTTACCTTGCATATACATCGTCCCCACACATAATTCACGTAGCAAATAAACCAACAAGGTCTAGTTCTCTCAAGTCAAAGTTAACCACGGCACTTATCTCACTCCGCAGTAAATTCAACAATCAATCACGGCCTTGCCTTTCGAACAAGCCTCCAAACCAACCGAATCATGCCAATTATCGATCAAACAATTTCAAATAAGCTTTAGAAACAACCCATCGAATGAAAAAGGTTCAATTTTGATCATTCTTGAAAAAGTCAATTAAAACGAACCTGGGGACCGCTTGGTCGAAATCCGAGATTCGGATCAAAACCCGAGTACCCATTTACCCCCAAAGCCCGGTTATGTAATTTATTTCGAAATCCGATCTCAATATGAGATTTAAATCTAAATTTCATAAAATCCTTAATTTCTACCATGGAATTCATAGATTTAATGATAAAAATTCATGAAAAGTAATGGGGAATTGATAGGAAATGAATTAGAGTTTCTTACCAATGAATTCCGGAAGAAAACGTTCTTAAAGAATTGCCTCTAGAGTGTTTGGGATTGAGAAATAGTACGAGCTAAGTCCCGCTTTCCCCCCTCTTTTAGCTAGCTGCAGACGTCGCATTTGCGAACAAGTCCCTCCATCGCAAATGCAGATAAAACTTCGCATTTGTGAAGCTGTCAAAAGCTACCAAAGTTCGCAAAAGCGGCTAAATGTTCGCAAATGCGAACCACATCCAGTCCGCAAATGCGATGTCCAGCCCCCAGTCCCCATTTCGCAAATGGGATCTAATGACTTCAAAAGCGGGCTCACAAATGCGAGATATGCAGGCTTGCACTAGCAAAACCTTGCACCAGCAGTCCTAAAATCATCCAAACCCATCTGATACTCACCCCAAATTCACCCGAGCCCCTCGGGCTCCAAACCGAACATGCACACATGTGTAATAATATCCTATGAACTTGCTCGCTACCTCAAATCATCAAAATAACATCTAATAACAAGAATCGATCCTCAAAACTCAAGAATTTTCAACTTAAACTTAATTTTCACAATTTCTCACATAATGAGCTGAAACGCGTTCGGTTCACCTTGGCCCCCAACCAAACGTGCGTACAAGTCCAAAAACATCATACGAACTTATCGAATTCGTCAAACACCGATGCGAGGTCGTTTACCTAAAATATTGACCGTGATCAATTTTAGCCTCATTTTATGTCAAAAATTACATTTTCATCAAATTTTTACGAAAGCTTTTCAAAATGCGACACGGACCACGCACGTAAATCAAGAAATATCAAATGAAGCTATAGGAGATCTTAAAATATAAAAATTATGACTAATATTCAAAACGATATATCGAATCGTTACGCTACGGAAATTTTTTTAACGTGGTCAAAGGTAATGATTATTTTTCTGCCATGGGTAATTGATTTGCAGCATTTGGACAAATGACTTGTTTTAGGTCACTGTTCTATTACTGTTAATACGGTGAGATAAATTTATCTGTAAAAAGAAAAACTCATTCAACTATTTTTTAGGACAAAATTTAACCCATTTGATTAACAGGTTTAAAATTTAAACAGTAACCACAGAAAAGGTCATATAGTTCAAATAAAATCCCTTGATTTTGTCCATCCTCGGTCATACGAGAGGTCTCGGATCTAGCCTATTTAATACGTGACTTTGGTTCAATTGAGAGTTATATGAATCTAACTTATACGTTACGAAATCCAATAATAGCTTTTTGCAGTGACGGTTAGAAAATATTATGTCTCTCGTACTGTAACATTTCATGCATCTGAATTTAAAACTTGTGATTTTGAAATCACAATTTGCAAGAGATCTGGATAAATCGACAAATAAATTGATGGAGATCAATTTTGGATGTGTTTGGTATAACGAAAAATATTTTCCGTAAAAAATATTTTTTTGGAAAACAAGTTGTAATGTTACTCATTTTTCGGTATTTGGTACGCAAATTAAGGAAAATAATTTTTCAAAAGTATTCATAAATAATTTAGATACAATAAACATGAAGTCATAAACTTTTGAACCAACAACATTTCGAACCCACAAATTTCATAAACTTCTGAACCGTCAAATTTCGAACCCGAAAACTCTATAATTTCTAAACTCGCAAACTTCCAAACATATAAACCTCCGAACTTATAACTTTAAAACTCATAAAATTTCGAACCTATAAACTGAAAAATGAAAAAAATGTGAACTAAAAATATAAGAAAAAATAATTTTGCGGGACGGAGGGGGGTGTTGAGGTGGGTGGGTGGTGCAGAAAATAAAAAAACAGAAAACAGAAAATTAAAAATACAAAAAAAAAAAAAAAATTGTGGGGGG
>MCJB01051750.1:7520-20107 GCA_002018475.1 Nicotiana obtusifolia
ATACACTATATTACATGTTAATTTATTTATTTATTTATATGTGTATGTGTGTATATATATATATATATATATATATATATATATATATATATATATATATATAATCTATATTCGATATAATTTTAGCTAATGCACTAATACTTAGTGCATAGTATAGTATAGTATATATATACTAAGTGTATCGTATAGTGTATTATATAATACACTATACTATATATATAAATACATACGTAATATACTAAACAGACTAAAGCGACCAAAATAGCGACCAACGTTGGTCACTATTTTCAATTTTAAATTTTTTAGATAAGCGACCAATGTTGGTCGCTATTTTGGTCGCTTTTTGTAGTTACAGAAACAAAATCGGGGTTTCACTTTATTTCGTCAAAATTTCCTAACTCCCTTATTTCTCTAACCCTAATCCTATTCCCCCACCCCGCGCCACCACGCCGCCGCTGCTGTCCGTTCCTGTCGCCGCTGCTGCTGTCCGTCCACTGCCGCGCCTCTCTCTCCTTCTCCACCTATAAAAAAGTCAAGGTTAGAGTTATAACCTTCAATCTTTGTTATTTTTAGTGTGTGTGTTACAATATTTGATTTTTACACTAGATTGCATTAACTATTTGAAGATAGTTATGAATATAGCATTAATTTATAGTTCTCTCGAAAATTATCCTAAAGATTAAATAGTTAAATGCTTATATTTCGAACAAATAGCATTTCTAGTTTATTGTTCAGTAGCATTATTTTTGGAACCTCGTATCCAATCCTTTTTCATATTTTTTTTGTGCCACAGTATACTACCTTCCCCACATTTGGACCATCCTTTAATTTTAAAATACAATATAATCTATTTGTAAGTAATTATCTATCATTAATAAAAAGGAAAATTGAAATGTATTTTTGTGTAAATACACAACTTGAAATTTTTGCGTATGAATTGAACTTTTACGATATGAATTGAACTTTTTGTTTATGATTTGAACCCTTAAGATATGAATTGAAATTTTAGTGTATGAATTGAATTTTTACGATATGAATCGAACTTTTAGTTTATGAATTGAACTTTTAATATATGAATTAACTTTTAGTTTGAAAATTGAAATTTTAGGATATGAAATTAATTAACTAGAAAAATATTGGAATATGAATTAACTAAATTAATTTCCTCTTGTTTTATTTGTATAGATGGAACATCGTACTTAGATGTACAATAGGAATTATCCTAATCGATGGGAATTGAGGGAGGATTTTGTAGAAGGTGTGGATGACTTTATTAGACATGCAATGTCACTTCCACCATACCTAATTGAAGGAGTAATTAGGTGCCCTTGTGTTAAGTGCGACTGTATGAAATTTGGAAAACCGGATGAAGTTAAGGTTCATCTTTGTAGAAAGGGGTTTATAGAAAATTACTTTGTGTGGACTAATCATGGAGAGATCGATGGTAGCCATGGGATATTTCATAATCTAGTTGTGGGTGAAAGTAGTAGTCGGTGGAGAATTCAATTAGTGATTCCGGAATTCATCATATGGTTTCGGATGATTTTGGGATGCACTTTGAGGGTGATTCCAATGAAAATGTTGAACAAACTCCTAATGATGAGGCAAAACGTTTTTATGAACAATTAGAGGAAGCTAGTCGTCCACTACGCAACGGAAGTCCGCACTCTAAGTTGTCTGTTGCAGTTAGATTACTAAGTATGAAATCTGACTGGAATATTTCTCAAGGAGCCATGGACTCTTTCATTGACCTTATGCGTGAACTAGTTGACCGTGATGTCGACTTACCTGCTGATTTCTATAAGGCAAAGAGATTGGTTTCTAAGTTAGGACTTTCGTCAATGAGAATTGATTGTTGTGAGGATGG
The DNA here is from genome assembly GCA_002018475.1 of Nicotiana obtusifolia. Lineage (NCBI taxonomy): Eukaryota > Viridiplantae > Streptophyta > Magnoliopsida > Solanales > Solanaceae > Nicotiana > Nicotiana obtusifolia. The sequence goes on from MCJB01051750.1 coordinate 9,388, forward strand.
TTGCATGTTATACTATAAAGATGATGCAGGCCTGGACAGTTGTAAATTCTGCGAAAAGCCTCGTTTCATGAGGCTTTCCAGCGGGAAGATGGTCGCTATGAAGTCGATGCATTATTTACCTCTTATACCTAGGTTAAAGAGGTTATATGCGTCGATGAGCTCTGCTCCTCATATGAGATGTCACTTTGAAAATAGAAGACCACCCGATGTTATGTGTCATCCTTCTGATGGAGAAGCTTAGAAGCACTTTGATAGGACGTATCCGGATTATGTTAGTGAACCGAGGAATGTTCGGTTGGATTTGTGTGCTAATGGTTTCACCCCATTTTCTATTTCTGCAACACCTTATTCATGTTGGCCTGTCTTTCTTACACCTTATAATCTACCACCAGAGTTGTGCATGACTAGTCCATACATATTCTTGAACTGTATTATCCCTGGTCCATGTAATCCAAAAAGCTTAATTGATGTATATTTGCAACCATTGATTGACGAGCTAAAATAATTGTGGTACGATTGTTTTGAAACATATGACATATCAACCAAACAGAATTTCAATTTGCGTGCCAATTTAATGTGGACAATTAATGATTTTCCTGCGTATGGAATGTTGTCTGGGTGGATGACTGCTGGGAAGCTAGCTTGTCCTTACTGCATGGAAAATAGTAAAGCGTTCACTTTGAAATATGGCCAAAAGCAATCATGGTTTGATTGTCATTGTCAGTTCTTGCCTCCTGATCATGAGTTTAGAAGGATGAATAATGCATTCAGAAAGAATAAAATGGAATGTGATTTTCCACCTCCGATACTTTCAGGAGAGGAAATTTGGGAGAGGGTCCAGAGCTTCAGTAAAGTTACTGAAGCTCCACCTCATAGATTCCCAGGATACGGTGTTACTCACAATTGGGTGAAAAGGAGTATATTTTGGGATTTGCCTTATTGGAAGGATAATATTTTCCGTCACAACCTTGATGTCATGCACATTGAGAAGAACTATTTTGATAATTTGTTCAACATAGTGATAGATGTTAAAGGTAAGACCAAGGATAACGCAAAGGCTAGAATGGACTTACAAGAATATTGCAGGCTGCCTGAACTACACTTGCAGACAGCACACAATGGTAAGGTGTTCAAACCCAAATCAAGTTACACATTCACTTTGGAGGAACGACGGCAAATTTGTGATTGGGTAACGAAATTGAAGATGCCTGAGGGTTATGCGTCGAATTTTGGGCTAAAAGTTGATATGGAGGCGGGGAAGTTAACCCATTTGAAAAGTCATGACTGTCATGTCTTCATGGAGACCTTACTGCCTATTGCATTTTGTGGTTTGCCTGAAAGAATATGGAAACCCATCACAGAGATCAGTTTGTTCTTCAAAGACTTGTGTTCTTCCACGTTAAGGGAAGAAAACCTACTGCAGATGGACCAGAACATTCGTGTCACCTCTTCTAAGATGGAAAGGATACTTCCATGGTTTTTTTTTGATGTGATAGAACACCTTCCAATCCACCTTGTACACGAGGCACGACTTGGAGGGCCCGTTCAATGCAGATGAATGTATCCCTTTGAGAGGTAATATTATATGTTTGATGTAATTTTCTATTTTATTTTAATGTTCTTGGCTAACCTGAAATTATGATAGGACAACCGGCAAATGCAAACAATTTGTTAGGCAGAGGAACAGGGTTGAAGGATCTATATGCGAAGCATATCTTGCAAAGGAGACTGCTCATTTTTGCTCTTATTATTTTGAGAGTAATGTGGCATGTGCTAGGAATAGGCCCAACAGGCACACAGTCGACCTTATGAATTATCCTTCATATCCGCCTATGTCCATATTCAATCAACCAGGCCGGTGTTTTAAAGATTTTAGAAAGAGGAGTTTGAGCGATGTGGAGTTCAAGTCAGCTACACTTCACGTGTTGCTAAATTTTTCCGAAGTCGTACCATTTCTCAAGTAAGTATTGATTTTTTAGTTATCAAAATATAACAATTACTGTGATTACATCTCAATGCAACTACTAAAAATATTTGATGTGTCACAGTCACTTCATGGGTCAATTTGGGCCATGATGCTGTATATACGAGATTTGATACGTGGTTCAAACAATTTGTAAGTTTCTCCTTAAAATATTCTAACACTACGTAGGTAAACAATATTTGGAAGTTATGCTAACATATGAATTTTTTTTAACAATATGTAGGTAAATGATCCAAATAATGGTGTAAACCAATTTTTGAAAGATATATCTTGGGGACCTGGGGTTGAGGTCAGAACAATGTCTAAGTACGTTGTGAATGGATATAAGTTCCATACTGAGGAATGCTCAAAAAATAAAAATAGCAACAACAGTGGGGTGTGGGTTCAAGGTGGTGATGGCAACCAAGATGGAGATATTGATTATTATGGTGTGATCAAAGAAATAATTGAACTAGAATATACAGGTTGGCCATACAAGAAACTGATACTCTTTAGATGCAAGTGGTTTGACCCACACCCAACAAGAGGTGCTAGAGTCCACAATCAGTACAACATAATTGAGGTTAATCATAAGAGGGAATATGATCGCTATGATCCTTTCATAATTTCACATAATGTTAGGCAAGTGTATTATGCTCCTTATCCATTGCGGCGGAATAAGTCTGATTGGTGGGTTGTAATAAAAACCAAGCCTGTAGGTAGGTTGGAAGTTGAGAATGTGTTAGATGTTGCATATCAAAACGATATCTCCACTGTTGACCAAATAGTGGACGAAGTTTTAGAAAATAATTTGGAACATCCTGAACACATACTAGAAGAAGTTTATATTTCTGAAGTAAGAATTACAGAAAACGAGGAAGAAGTATCAACCGATGAAGCTCAAACTACCGAGAAAGAAGAATTCTCGGATGAGGAACTATACGACGATGAGCTTTAAACAGTTGGTTTCTTTAACAACTCTCATTTATAGCTATTTTCTTTATATCTTTCAATCTAAATATGTATTATATTATGCAGATGAAAGGCAAGGGTCTAGGTAACAATGATTCTAGTAGTTCTCGGGGCCGAGAAAAGGCTAGGAAACCAAAGAGGAGGGTAGAAGATTATACTCCAACTTGTCCTGCCATTTCAGAATTGCCTATGCCTACGTCTTTTCCTCCACCCCAGGGCTATTCTGAGCTGCCACAGCATCACCAGCCCTACAACTTCGTGCAGACACCAGCTCTTTCATCACAGGGCCATAGGATTGTACGTCCGACATACAGTTCAGCTGCCGCATATCCACGTGGATCTCAGCCATCTGCGTCGCATGGTCCGCATCGATCCATGTCACAGCCACTAGGGTTACAGCCACTGGGGTCACAGCCACTGGGGTCGCGGCCACTAGGGTCGCAGCAATCAGTAACACGTCCCCCTGCGGCCCATACAGCTATGTCGTAGTCACAAGGCTCGCAGCCATCTTCATCTGGGACTCCATCTATTACAGGCCTTCGCCTGCGAGACACTAGCTCTGACCCCCTACACCTTCCACACATGCCTCTGATGTACATGGTTCGGACAGTGATGGTGATGATGACGAGGAGGTGCATCGTGATCAATATGGCAGGATCATCATAGTCCCTGAGGGTGACGGGTAAGAGTTATTTGTTATTTTTTACGTTTATTGTTTTGTACGGTTTTACTAAGATATTAATCTGTCTTTTCTTATTACATTAAAGGTTCATCCCTAGTAATGTTACTACAAGGATAATCACCCAAGCCACCAGAAATCTATATGATGGCCCTTATGCGACTTGGAGTGATTTCTCATTCTCGCTTAAGGAGCAAATTTTCAATGAATTTAAGGTATAAATGTTCTTTAAGCAGTACAATTATTTATAGTTATGATATTTCCATCTAAATACTTAACTTTTGAAATACAAAGCAAGTGTGTTGTCACGACCCGGATTTCCCACCCTCGGGAGTCGTGATGGCACCTACTAGTGAAAGCTAGGCAAGCCAGTCAATCGGACTAACTACCATGTTTCTATTTACGAATTCATTGCATAACAAATGTATCAATTGAAAAGCAGTAATTCAACAAGCGAAATAAACGTAAAGTTTATACTTTACACAACTATCTCCGATAAACTATCCACAACGGTCTACCCAAGATCTGGTGTCACAGTTTCACAGACTATTAAAGAGTACTACAAACAGGGTTTGAAGAATATAAGAAAATGTTGTTTCTAGACTACATAGAAGAAACAGATACAAGAAATGGACAGGGGACTCCAAGATCCGCGGACGTCTGCAGAACTACCTTGGGTCGCCTGAAAATCAAAGGCTGGAAGCTTCCTACTGTTCGTAGCTTGCGGCACTGGGATCTGCACAAAAGAGTGCAGAGTGTAGTATCAGCACAACCGACCCCATGTGCTGTTAAGTGCCTGGCCTAACCCCGGCGAGGTAGTAACGAGACTAGGACCAGACTCCAGATAAACCTGTGCAATTTTAAGCATATATGTATCTACAGTAGATAATAGAAATACATAAACAATTTAAACGGGGAAAAGGAAATCATACATCGGAATAGCAGACAAATGAAACGAAACGAATCATCAATGAATAAGAGAGAAAACTGCAATTCAGCCTTTAACACAATGAAATGTAATACAATCCACCCTTTTTCCTCCAGTAACCTCTTGTTGCAGGCGTGCAACCCGTTCCCACTTACAGTAACCTCTTGTGGCAGGCGTGCCACCCACTCCCACATACATCACATCCCGTGGCAGGCGTGCCACCCGCTCCCAATTACAGTAACCTCTTGTTGCAGGCGTGCAACCCGTTCCCACTTACAGTGACCTCTTGTGGCAGGCGTGCCACCCGCTCCCACATACATCACATCTCATGGCATGCGTGCCACCCACTCCCACTTACAATATATACTGTGGTAGGCGTACCACCCGCTCCCACTTTCATAATATCTCGTGGCAGGCGTGCCACCCGCTCCCACTTTCATCATCACAACAATCACAAGAAGTCCCGGCAAGGGAACAAAGCAACATAACAACTTCCCAACAAGGGAACAAATAACAGCAAAACATTCATCTTGGCCAGGGGAAATTCAGCTACAACCAAACAAAACTTGACTCCTATTTAGCTCAATCAATGTCAGTACTCAATTATGGTCAAAACCCTACTACTAACCTCCCAACCCAATTATCATTTCATTAACTCTAGACACGACTTTACTAATGTGACACTGGACCCTTTAAACTTCTAACGAACTCCTAAAACACTACCCACAAATTTGACACTGGACCCCTTTGACTCCTAACAATTCTTACTCAACTAGTCTAGTTAACTATCAACTTCATACCGAATAGAAGAAGGCTAGAACCATAACCGGAGGAACAACTAAAATGAAGAAACCTTGTGGTAGGCGTACCACCCGCCCTCAATTAACAATATCTCGTGGCAGGCGTGCCACCAGCTCCCACTTTCAGTATATCATAACAAAATCAAGGTTAACATTCAACGATTCGAAACAGTGGTCACACAATAATTATCCATATACGACCCACGGACATGCACGACGCCAAAGTATAGATACTCGTCACCATGCCTATACGTTGATTTCAACAGGGAGCAATTTAACAAATAAGACACGATTTCTAATCCCTCAAGCTAAGGTTAGAACAACCACTTACCTTGCTTCATAATAACTTCCTAGACTTCCAAATATTCTTCAAGCCCAACCTTTTATGGATGCTCACGAACTTCAGGTGGACACAATCGAGGCTAACGAGCTACAACTTGGTAGGGTGCCTTAACTCAGCTGAAATTCTTGGCACAATTTGCAGCAATTTGAGCTGGGTCTTTGGTGTTAGAGAGTGGGGTTCCTTGTAATAGATGTTGGGGTTTGAGGTGAGTGATTCTACGGTTGTTTTTCAGCTTAAACTGCGGCTATTTTCCGGCGAGTTGCAGTTTGTTCTTGGTGGGTTTAAATGGGGGAAAGCTGGGCTGGTAAATGGGAGGTTGATGACTATAATTTGGATATATTTCTCACGGATTTTGGGGTTGTTTCAAGGTGATTTTGGAGGTTGATTTGTTGGGGTTTGGGGGTGTTTTGGAGAGGTTTCCAAGGTTATTGACGAAATAAGGGGTTTTTTGCATGTTAGGGTTCCTAGTTCCTATTTATAGTGGGTCAAAATTCGGAACAAAATAAAAGTTCAGGTGTCCAGATTACGATCGCATTCTGGTCGCAAACTCAACATGCGGTCCGCATTTGGACCGCATTTCTGGCATGGCAGTTGGCCCAAAACTCTGCCTCATTCTGCGATCTCACTGTGGAATTTGCGGTCCGTATTTTAGAAATGCGGTCCGTATTTCAGACAGCATTTCTGACATGAACCTTTGCCCAGAAATTTGTCCAAGCATGCGATGCCTGTGTAAGATATGCGGTCCGCATGTCTGAAATGTGACCGCATAGCCCGCTTTACTTACCTTTTTGAACTACTTTCTTAATTATTAGCTTCTTATACCTCATGCCCCGCAATAATGTTAAAATTGCATAATCACAAAGAGGGATTTTTACTTAAAACAAGCCAAGTCCAAACAATTAGTAACTTATGCGTTTATACGACACATCGGGTCGTTACATTCCCCCCCTCTAAGACAACCGTTCGTCCTCGAACAGACAGGAAAAAGAAGTACCTGAGTCGGGGAAAAGATGTGGATAACGGTTCCGTATTTCGGACTCAGACTCCCAGGTCGATGCCTCAGGTGGCTGACCTCTCCACTGAACACGAACAGAAGGAAAACTCTTCGATCTCAGCTGACGGACTTGCCGGTCTAGAATGGCTACCGGTTCCTCCTCATAAGACAAGTCCTTGTCCAACTAAACGGTGCTGAAATCTAGCACGTGAGTTGGATCGCCGTGATATTTCCGGAGCATAGACACATGAAAAACTGGATGCACGCTGATAAGCTTGGCGGCAATGCAAGCCTATAAGCTACCTCCCCCACTCGATCAAGAATTTTGAATGGTCCAATAAACCTAGGGCTAAGCTTTCCCCTCTTCCCAAATCTCATCACGCCTTTCATGGGCGACACCCGGAGTAATACCCGCTCGCCAACCATAAAAGACATATCTCGGGCCTTGCGATCCGCATAGCTCTTTTGCCTGGACTGAGCCATACGAAGCCTTTCCTGAATGATTTTGACCTTGTTCAAGGCCTCCTGAACCAGATCTGTGCCTAGCAACCGAGCCTCTCCCAGCTCAAACCACCCAACCGGAGTTCGACACCGCCTACCATATAATGCTTCATAAGGAGCCATATGAATGCTCGACTGGTAACTGTTATTGTAGGCGAACTCTGCTAGTGGCAAAAACTGGTCCCACGACCCTCCAAAGTCAATGACACAAGCTCGGAGCATATCCTCCAATATCTGAATAGTTTGCTCAGACTGTCCGTCCGTCTGAGGATGAAACGCTGTGCTTAACTCAACCTGGGTGCCCAACTCCCGCTGGACTGCCTTCCAGAAACGCGAAGTAAACTGCGTACCCCGGTCCGAATAATAGATACTGGCACACCATGAAAGCGAACAATCTCCCGAATATAAATCTCGGCTAACCTCTCAGATGAATAGGAGACTGCCACTAGGATGAAATGTGCTGACTTGGTCAGCCTGTCAACGATGACCCAAATTGCGTCGAACTTCTTCCGGGTCCGCAGAAGCCCAACAACAAAGTCCATAGTGATCCGTTCCCATTTCGACTCGAGGAGTTTAATTCTCTGAAACAGTCCACCAGGTCGTTGATGCTCGCACTTAACCTGCTGGCAATTTAAACACCGAGCCACGTACGCAGCTATATCCTTCTTCATTCTACGCCACCAATAATGCTGTTGCAAATCCCGATACGTCCTTGCGGCGTCCGGATGAATAGAATACCTGGAGCTATGAGCCTCCTTCAACATTAACTCCCGAAGTCCCTCTACATTGGGCACACAAACTCGACCCTGTAATCTCAAAACTCCGTCATCGCCTAAGGTGACCTGCTTGGCACCCCCTCGCTGCACCGTGTCCCTAAGAACACACAAATGAGGATCATCGAACCGTCGATCAAGTATTCGTTCCAACAATGAAGAATGAGCGACCCTGTAAGCTAATACCCGATTAGGCTCAGAAATATCCAATCTCACAAATCGATTGGCCAAAGTCTGAATGTCCAAGGCAATTGATCTTTCACCGACCGGAATATAAGCAAGACTGCCATACTGGCTGACTTTCTACTCAAGGCATCGGCCACCACGTTAGCCTTTCCCAGGTGATATAAGATAGCAACATCATAGTCCTTTAACACCTCCAACCACCTCCTCTGCCTCAAATTTAACTCCGTTTGCTTGAACAGGTACTGAAGGCTCTTATGATCCGTGAACACTTCACACGGCACGCCATATAAGTAGTGCCTCCAATTCTTCAAGGCGTGAATTATAGCCGCCAATTCTAAATCATGCACCGGATAGTTTTTCTCATGAACCTTCAACTGCCTCGAAGCATAGGCAATGACCTTGCCCTCTTGCATTAACACTGCTCCAAGCCCAATACGAGAGGCATCACAATAAGCCGTATAAGGCCCTGAGCCTGTGGGCAAGACTAACACTGGTGCCGTGGTCAGAGATTTCTTGAGCTTCTGAAAGCTCGCCTCACACTCATCCGTCCACCTGAACTGGGCACCTTTCTAGGTCAACTTGGTCATCGGGGCTGCAATAGATGAAAACCCCTCCACAAACAGACGATAGTATCCTGCCAGTCCCAAGAAACTCCGGATCTCTGTAACTGATACTGGCTTAGGCCAGTTCTTGACTACTTCAATCTTTTTCGGATCAACCTGAGTACCCTCTGCCGATACAATATGTCCCATAAATGTAACAGAACTCAACCAGAATTCACACTTTGAAAACGTAGAATACAACTGACTATCCCTTAGAGTCTGAAGAACCACTCTGAGATGTTGTGCATGCTCCTCCTGGCTGCGGGAATATACCAGGATGTCATCGATGAAAACTATCACGAACGAATCCAGGTAAGGTCTGAACACTCGGTTCATCAAATCCATAAAAGCTGCTGGGGCATTAATCAACCCAAATGACATAACCAAGAATTCATAATGCCCGTGCCGAGTACGGAAAGCTGTCTTAGGGACATCGGATGCCCTAATCTTCAACTGATGGTAGCCAGACCTCAAATCAATCTTTGAAAATACCCTGGCACCCTGGAGCTGATCAAACAAATCATCGATCCTCGGCAATGGATACTTATTCTTGATTGTAACCTTGTTCAATTGTCGGTAATCGATGCACATTCTCATTGACCCGTCCTTCTTTTTAACAAACAACACCGGCCACCCCAAGGTGAAACACTGGGTCTAATAAAACCCTTCTCAAGAAAGTCCTGCAACTGCCCTTTCAATTCTTTTAACTCTGGCGGGGCCATGTGGTATGGCGGGATAGAAATTGGTTGAGTGCCCGGAGCCACATCAATGCAAAAGTCAATATCCCTATCGGGTGGCATCCCCGGCAGGTCGGATGGAAAAACCTCGGGAAATCACGAACCACGGGCACAGATTCAATAGAGAGGACCTTAGCACTGGAATCACGAACATGAGCCAGATAAGCCAAACACCCCTTCTGAACCATACGCCGAGCATTCATATAAGAGATAATGCTACGAGTGGAATGACCAGGAGTCCCTTTCCACTCCAAACGGGGCATACCCGGTAAAGCTAAGGTCACAGTCTTGGCATGGCAGTCCAGGATGGCGTGGTAAGGTGATAACCAATCCATCCCCAATATGACATCAAAATCAACCATGTCCAAAAGCGATAAGTCTACGCGGGTCTCAAAACCCCCAATCACTACCGCACAGGAATGATGGACTCGATCTACCACAATGGAATCACCCACCGGGGTAGACACATAAACAGGAGCACTCAATGAATCACTAGGCATGGCCAAATACGGTGCAAAATAAGATGAGACATACGAGTAGGTAGACCCTGGATCAAATAATGCTGAAGATTCATTAGCACAGACCAGAACCGTACCTGTAGTCACTGCATCTGAAGCCTCTGCCTCAGGACGGGCTGGAAAAGCATAACATCGAGGCTGAGCCCCACCACCCTGAGTCACATCTCTAGGACGGCCTGCTACTGGCTGGCCCCCACCTATGTCGACCTGAGTTCCACCTCCAGCACCTTTACCTCTACCTCTAGCACCTCTACCCCCACCCCTAGCTAGCTGGGCGGGCTGTGAAACATCTGGTGCCTGTGTCATAACACGGGAATCCTAGTGCGGAGAGTTGCTTATAGCACGGCGGCAATACCTAGCAATGTGTCTTGTGTCGCCACACATGTAACAAGCCTTAGGTTGCCGACTCTGGAAACTCTGTAGCGGTTGTGCACTGATAGACTGCTGATCGGGCTGCATCTGAGAACCGCGGTTACCTGAAGCATTGTGAGAAACCTGGAGAGCTGACTGAAAGGGCCTAGGAGGATGGCCTCTACCATATGAATCTCTGCTTCCAGACGAAGTACCAATAAATCTGCCTGAATGACGGGGTCTCTTATCCGACCCATGACCACCTCCGTGTGACAGGACCACCTCGACTTTGCGAGCCACATTGACCGCCTCCTGGAAGGTAATCTCACTACCAGTCTCCCTAGCCATCTGAAGGCAAATCGGCTGGATGAGA
>MCJB01051750.1:23594-48112 GCA_002018475.1 Nicotiana obtusifolia
AAGGTAATCTCACTACCAGTCTCCCTAGCCATCTGAAGGCAAATCGGCTGGATGAGACCGTCAATAAATCTCCTCACCCTCTCCCTCTCTGTCAGGAGTATGATGAGAGCATGCCGAGCCAAGTCGATGAACCTGGACTCATATTGGGTAACTGTCATGGACCCCTGTTGAAGGTGCTCAAACTGCCTCCGATAAGCCTCTCTTTGAGTGACGGGGAGAAACTTCTCTAGAAACAACTCTGTAAACTGCTCCCAAGTCAAAGATGGCAAACCGGCTGGCTTAGTCAAGCAATAATCCCTCCACCAAGTCTTGGTGGATCCGGACAGGCGAAACGCCGCGAAGTCCACCCCGTTGGTCTCAACAATACCCATGTTCCTGAGGACCTCGTGGCAGCTGTATAGGAAGTCCTGGGGATCCTCCGAAGAAGCACCGCTGAAGGTAGTAGTGAAGAGCTTGCTGAACCTATCCAGTCTCCACAAAGCATCGGCGGACATAGCCACCCCATTGCCGGCCTGAGCTACTGCTCCCGACTGGACTGTCACAGCTGGCTGAACCGCTGGAACCTGAGCCTGGGGAGCCACTTGTTCCGGAGTACGAGTAGCGGAAATCTGAACCCCTTCTCCAGCCCGAGTAGTGACTGATGCTGACGGAAGTAAGCCCGCTCGCGTAACATTCTCCACAAGGCCCACCAACCGGACCAAAGCGTCCTGAAGAACTGGGGTGGCAATAAACCCCTCGGGGACCTGAGCTGGGCCCGGCGGAGCTTCTGGGGTCGGAACCTCCTCGTCAAGATCAATCTGAGGTTCCGTCACTGGTGCTGCTGCAGGAGACTGAGTCCGGCCCCTGCCTCGACCCCTAGCACGACCTCGGCCTCGCCCTCTACCCAGCGTGGAAGCTGTTGCTGGGGTTTTGGGCTGTGGAGCGGTAGATGAGGAAGCGCGTGTTCACGCCATCTGTGAAAGAATAGAGTAGGAATCCGATTAGCATTTGAGAGGCAAACCGCACGACAAGAATGAACAAATGTAAAAATTTTCCTAACTCTGTAGCCTCTAGGGGATAAATACAGACGTCTCCGTACCGATCCCTTAGAATCTACCGAGTTTGTCTGTGAACTGTGAGGCCTATGTAAATCAAGGGCTCTGATACCAACCTGTCATGACCCGGATTTCCCACCCTCGGGAGTCGTGATGGCGCCTACTAGTGAAAGTTAAGCAAGCTAGTCAATCGGACTAACTACCACATTTCTATTTACGAATTCATTACATCACAAATGTATCAACTGAAAAGCAGTAATTCAACAAGCGAAATAAATGCAAAGTTAATACTTCACACAACTATCTCCGATAAACTATCCACAATGGTCTACCAAAGATCTGGTGTCACAGTTTCACAAACTATTTAAGAGTACTACAAACAGGGTTTGAAGAATATAAGAAAATGCTGTTTCTGGACTACATAGAAGAAACAGATACAAGAAATGGACAGGGGAATCCAAGATCCGCGGACGTCTGCAGAACTACCTTGGGTCGCCTGAAAATCAAAGGCTGGAAGCTTCCTACAGTTCGTAGCCTGCGGCACTGGGATCTGCACAAAAGAGTGCAGAGTGTAGTATCAGCACAACCGACCCCATGTGCTGGTAAGTGCCTGGCCTAACCCCGGCGAGGTAGTGACGAGGCTAGGACCAGACTCTAGATAAACCTGTGTAATTTTAAGCATATATATATATCTACAGTAGATAATAGAAATACATAAACAATTTAAACGGGGAAAAGGAAATCATACATCGGAATAGCAGACAAATAAAACGAAACGAATCATCAATGAATAAAAGAGAAAACTGCAATTCAGCCTTTAACACAATGAAATGTAATACAATCCACCCTTTTTCCTCCAGTAACCTCTTGTTGCAGGCGTGCAACCCGTTCCCACTGACAGTAACCTCTTGTGGCAGGCGTGCCACCCGCTCCCACATACATCACATCCCGTGGCAGGCGTGCCACCCGCTCCCAATTACAGTAACCTCTTGTTGCAGGCGTGAACCCGTTCCTACTTACAGTGACCTCTTGTGGCAGGCGTACCACCCGCTCCCACATACATCACATATCATGGCAGGCGTGCCACCCGCTCCCACTTACAATATATACTGTGATAGGCGTACCACCCGCTCCCACTTTCATAATATCTCATAGCAGGCGTGCCACTCGCTCCCACTTTCACAATATCTCGTGGCAGGCGTGCCACCCGCTCCCACTTTCATCATCACAACAATCACAAGAAGTCCCGGCAAGGGAACAAAGCAACATAACAACTTCCCAACAAGGGAGCAAATAACAGCAAAACAATCATCCTGGCCAGGGGGAATTCAGCTATAACCAAACAAAACTTGACTCCTATTTAGCTCAATCAATGTCAGTACTCAATTACGGGCAAAACCACCCTACTACTAACCTCCCACCCCAATTATCATTTCATTAAATCTAGACACGACTTTACTAATGTGACACTGGACCCTTTAAACTTCTAACGAACTCCTAAAACACTACCCACAAATTTGACACTGTACCCCTTTGACTCCTAATAATTCTTACTCAACTAGTCTAGTTTAGCCATAAACTTCATACCGAATAGAAGAAGGCTAGAACCATAACCAGAGGAACAACTAAAATGAAGAAACCTTGTGGTAGGCATACCACCCGCCCTCAATTCACAATATGTCGTGGTAGGCGAGCCACCCGCTCCCACTTTCAGTATATCATAACGAAATCAAGGTTAACATTCAACGATTCGAAACAGTGGTCACACAATAATTATCCATATACGACCCACGGACATGCACGACGCCAACGTATAGATACTCGTCACCAACTCTATACGTTGATTTCAACAAGGAGCAATTTAACAAATAAGACACGATTTCTAGTCCCTCAAGCTAAGGTTAGAACAACCACTTACCTTGCTTCGCAATAAATTCCTAGACTTCCTATAATTCTTCAAGCCCAACCTTTTATGGATGCTCACGAACTTCAGGTGGACACAATCGAGGCTAACGAGCTACAACTTGGTAGGGTGCCTTAACTCAGCTGAAATTCTTGGCACAATTTGCAGCAATTTGAGCTGGGTCTTTGGTGTTAGAGAGTGGGGTTCCTTGTAATAGATGTTGGGGTTTTAGGGGAGTGATTCTATGGTTGTTTTCAGCTTAAACTGGGGCTATTTTCCGGCGAGTTGCAGCTGGTTCTTGGTGGGTTTAAATGGGGGAAAGCTGGGCTGGTAAATGGGAGGTAGATCACTATAATTTGGATATGTTTCTCACGGATTTTGGGGTTGTTTCAAGGTGATTTTGGAGATTGATTTGTTGGGGTTTGGGGGTGTTTTGAAGAGGTTTCCGAGGTAATTGACGAAATAAGGGTTTTTTTGCATGTTAGGGTTCCTAGTTCCTATTTATAGTGGGTCAAAATTCGGCACAAAATAAAAGTTCAGGTGTCCAGAATGCAATCGCATTTTGGTCGCAAACTCAACATGCAATCCGCATTTGGACCGCATTTCTGAGGTGGCAGTTGGCCCAAAAATCTGCCTCATTCTGCGATCTCACTGTGGGATTGCGGTCCGCATTTCAGACAGCATTTCTGACATGAAGCTTTGCCCAGAAATCTGTTCAAGCATGCGATGCCCGTGTAAGATATGCGGTCCGCATGTCTGAAATGCGACCGCATACCCTGCTTTACTTACCTTTTTGAACTCTTTTCTTAATTATTAGCTTCTTATACCTCATGCCCCGCAAGAATGTTAAAATTGCATAATTACAAAGAGGGAGTTGCACTTAAAACAAGCTAAGTCCAAACAATTAGTATCTTATGCGTTTCTACAACACATCGGGTCGTTACATGTGTATGGGAACACCGCTATAGTGCGGATGTAGCTGCTAATTTCCATCTCAAGGCTCGCAAGTGGTTGTCACGTTGCTTTTCCAGAGCTACAAAGTCGAACCAGAAGCCCTCCTGGTTGCTTGATCATCTATGGGATGATCTGCAAAGGCAATGGCTAACCGTAGATTTCTTAAAGAAGAGCGAGCAACGAAAGAAAGCTCGTGCTTCTGAGAAGGGAGGCTCCCTGCACACTGGAGGTGCGTCAGCCTCGGTACAATAAAAAGGAAAATGGTACGTAATTGTTTAATTTAATTTTAATTTTCAACGTATACTCTGTTTATTAACTGAAATTTATGAGTTTTCAGGAGAAGAAGTTGGGCCGTCCGATGAGACAAGATGAGTTATTCAAGGAGACTCATATTGTCAAGAAGAAGAAAGATTCGGACGAAGAAAGGTGGGTCGAGGGCCGAGCCTCGACTGTACATGTAAGTTTTCAATTTTCATTAAGTACTTTGATTTACTTTTATATAAATTTTGAAATACTAATTCAATGTAATTTTTCTTATAGAGTCGCTTCACAGCTGAGGTTGAAGAATTCATACGCAGCTAGCCACCATCTTCATCGGGCGACCCAATCCAACTGTCGGACGAGGATGCTGAAAGACTATGGACGCAGGCTGCTGGTAGTCCAAAATGGGGGAAGGTATACGGGCTTCCCACTAAGAAATTTCACATCCATAAGTGTGGAATGCAAGGAATAGGAACTTCCGCGCAAGCGGAGCAACTTGATGGGGAGAGCCTCTCCTTTATGCGGGAGAATGTGGCAAAGCTCACAGCCGAGCTAGAAGCCTCCAAGGAAAGAGAGAAGGTTAGAGATGCTCAGTATATTGCCATACAAGAGCAGCTCAAATCTCTCTTGGCTTCTGGCACTTTTCCGATTCCCCGGTCTCGTGAGTCATCGCCAGAGGCTCGTCCTCCCGGTGCTACTTCCTCCCGTCCTCCCCGTTATCATCCCTCCGGTCCTACACAACTACACCCTTATCCATACCGTGTTGGTGATGACACTTCATCGGACGATGACACTAATGATGTAGACATTAATAATCCTTGAATTGTAATAACATTTAACTTATTTTGGTTAGTTTATGTATAAGTTCTATTGAACTTCATACTTTGTTACTTTTAGTGTTGTTGTTGTTGTTGTTTAATGTTGTTGTTGTTGTCGTTGTTGTCATTGTTATTGTTGTTGTTGTTGTTGTCGTTGTTGTTGTTGTTTATGGCATTTGAATTTGGTTTGTTGTTGTTGTCGTCGTTGTTGTTGTATGTTATGGCATAAAATGCCTGTTTAGGATTTTGGTAAGCTGGCAGGTGGTATAGCTGCCAAAACAGGTGATTTCTGGAAAAAATGAACCAAGAAAAGCGACCAACATTGGTCTCAAGTTGGTCGCTTTTCATTGAAAAAAAAATAATTCTGGAAATTAGCGACCAACGTTGGTCGCAAAACAGCCCAGATTTTAAAACTGTTCAAGTATAGCGACCAACGTTGGTCGCTTATTATCAAAAAAAAAAAATTCTTCAGAATAGCGACCAAGATTGGTCGCTATATTACCCAGATTTTTAAAATCCGGAAATATTGCGACCAACGTTGGTCGCTAACTGTAAATTAAATTTTTCTGTTCTTCAGTTTAGCGACCAGCGTTAGTTGCTTAATCAAAATTAAAAAAAAATATTAATTATATTGCGACCAACGTTGGTCGCAATTTCTTAGATTATATTAATTAAGAAATAGATTTAGAGACCAACGTTGATCGCTAATTTGCGACCAAAGTTGGTCTCTACATGTTTTTCCGGAATGTTTGGTCCTTTTGTCTTAGAGACCAAAGTTGGTCGCAAATTTACGACCACCTTTGGTCGCAAAGGTAAAGTGACCACCTGAATTGTGACCAGGCCTGTTCGGTCGCTTTTGGACAAAAAGAGACCAACGTTGGTCGCTTTTTGTGGTCGCTTTTTAGCTGATTTCTAGTAGTGATTCAAGTATGAAGCGAAATGAAAAAAAGCTTCACAATGAGTGATTGTGAGTTTACTCTCAACAATCTTACAAAAGGACAACAATTATCACAGGCGGGGGTGTAACCCCTATCACAAAGTACTAGTAGAAGTTATCGTATTTACATGTACTATTTTACAATTATCAATTTTCACAATTACTAGTTATGTAGTCCATTAGATTGCCGTTTCCAAATATTTAGAATTTCTAGTAGTTAGTCATTCAGTTATTTGACTCATAGTTTTTAGTATATCAGGAGTAAGGTGAATATACATTGATGTCTTTGAGCGGTAAATTACAGTTCCAACTATATGGTTAAGGTATAATAGTACAGAGTTACATGAAAACTCCTCCATATGTATCTACATAATGATAAGCTATATTAGTAAAGAGAGTGAAAGAAAAATAGTACAAAGGCATATACTAGGCTAAGTTCAGAAAATGAATCCAAAGGTATGTTATCGTCTCACACAATATCCTGAATGTTAGATGAACTTTGAGATGGGATCTTGACAAAAACCCACAGTTTCAAGTGTTGTTTACGTTTCGAACCCACCAAAATGTATCATAATCTAAGAGAACTCTATTGGTAGGGAAGCATGTAAGAGGACAAGTAAGAGAATTCATGAAAGGCAATTTCATAATGTGGGAAGTTCCGCTTTGAACACAAGCATGACCTAGAAAACGTAAAGTAAGTCCTCAATAGACTGTCAGTATTGTCAAAGGCTCATTTAAGGCGTGCTTAAGCCGTAAAGCGCAAGAAGGGTGCTTCGCCTAGCTTAAGTTGCACTTCAAGGTGAGGCAAGAGCACTAAGACATGCTCCTCATTGCCCATGAGTTCTATCAGGAATCAAGTGGCACTAAACAACAAATATAATCAGAAAATAAACGTATTAGCTATAAAGGAAAATATTATAAATAAATTTATTATTTTGCTCTTGAATTATAAATATTTTTATTTTTTCCTATAGTGGCTTTTTTTTTTTTTTACTAAAGCCCACACTTTAAGTACGCTTAAAACCCTAATAGACCTTCAATGCTTTTTAGAACTTTTCACCTTTGATAACACTGCAGACCATATGGAGTTCTCAATAATTTGACAAACGACCTACAGGTTGGCCTTACACCTATAGTTGCACTCCGTCTACTCAATGTGAGAACCACCGATGTCATGTGAACTCCATCACATGTTCTTCCGGAATAGTACAAAGCTACAAGTCAATGAATAAAAAAAAGATTGCCACAAGGAAATTTTGTTACAAATCGGAGCAAGTTTATGAGATGAAGGTGATACATGTAATTCTGAGTGATACAATATGGTGAGACTACAGGATAATGGAAGATACTAGAATAATAGGGTGAGAATGATAGCAGAATATTCTCAATTACCTCCATAATTCAAATATGTTAGCTCCCTCATGTGAATCCCTGAGCTATTTAGTGCCCTTAAATCTTGAATTAATATTCACTTGATGATGACTATATGGGAGGGTTTGATTTCTAAGTCCCAAGATGATAGGGATGTACAAATAAGTGTTAAGGACCAATTGGGACTTAGTTGAATGGATGGACTAATTATAAAATATATATTATATAGAAAAGTGGAAACATTATCTTATCTACATATATAAAGTATGAGTTGAAGAATTTAGTTAAGTAGCTAATGGACACTAACTCACCAGGAAGATTATTCGTTATGGCGTGTAAGGTTATTTTGATGCACACTGCTATGAAATTTCGGCACTTATCTCGCGTCATCTAGGCATTATGAAATAAATACCACCCGAGATAATTCACAATAGGTCAAGTCCATAAATGAAGAGCTTAAATGATAGATAGGAAACAAGATTCCTTTACCTGTTTATGGTAGCAACCAAGCCTTTTGTTTGGTGATTCTTTTTCTTTGAAGTAACGAATAGCAGCTCTTACTTTTTAGCTGTTGTATCCAGGAGTGTTGAAGCTTTTCAGAGGAGAAACAAGTTAGATTAGCCAAGCTTCAAAGAAAATGTTAGTTCAAAGTAGCAACAACTTCAAGAATCATAAATCACCATTTTTAAACTTCATTCAAGTATTTGTGAGCTATATTAATTTTTTTTTTGTTCGAGATATTTTTGTACTTTTAAAGATATAGATGGTGGAGTCATGTGATATTTGTAATTATAGTGACATTTAGTACCTTGGATTGCATGTTGGAGTATAGAGATATTATATATTACTGGATTGAGTAGCTGGATATACGAAATTTTGTTATTGTATTGTTGGACAGGTTGAAATTCTTTTGGATGGCTCTAGTTACAAAGGAAACTCTGCCAATTTTTTTAAGAAAAAAAAAAGAAAAAGGAAAAACTGAAGAGATTTTGGGACCGCAATAAAATAAGGAATAGGCACAAGGCGTGAACCTCCCTTTCAATTCAAGGAGTGACCAAATTCGACAATCAAGGACGAATGTCACACAAGGGGGAAAGAATGTAAAGTCCTGTATTTTTATTGACGACTTCAAAAGCTTACTTCCATATTAATTATATGGTAAATATGAGAAAAATATAATTTCCATGACCTAAGTTGTTGTAAATGTTCATATGAGTAGATAATAATATAATTAAGAAATATGAAGGTTGAGAATTATATTAGCTATAAAAATATAAAGTTACTGGGCCAAGCCCATAAGACCTTAGCTATATACGTATGATTTCAAGGTTTATAGGAAGGGATAAAAGTTGAAACTTTGATCAAATTCAGCCACCACCTTGTGCTTTAATAAAGCTTAGGATGATACAAAAAAAACTACTTAAAGCTATTAACGTATAATTGGAAGGAAATGTAAGCCCTTTTCTTTAGCCGTATTTGAATAGACATCACGGAGATGACGATAAGCCTAAAATTTTAAGCAAGATTTAGATCCTAAAGATAATTCCAACCATTGGTATTTATGTATTTTGATATTATGAGATATAAATATCAGTGAAAGCATCAATTAAGAGGTTTATTGAAAGAATCA
Source organism: Nicotiana obtusifolia (assembly GCA_002018475.1). Classification (NCBI taxonomy): domain Eukaryota; kingdom Viridiplantae; phylum Streptophyta; class Magnoliopsida; order Solanales; family Solanaceae; genus Nicotiana; species Nicotiana obtusifolia. The sequence goes on from MCJB01051750.1 coordinate 32,503, forward strand.
TGATTAATCGTTGTTGGCCATTAAAAATGAAATGAAAAATCAAAAGCTAAAGGGAAGCAAGGTTATTGCTTTAGACAATAGTCAATATTGATTGTAGAATTAAAAGCTCTATATTGATTTAATAGCAGTGTGAAAGAAGACTAGTGCAAAGAAATCATGAACTCTCATCCGCCACCATTCGAGATAAACAATGGGAGTCAAGTAACAACTTTAATGCCAAGAATGAGGTGAGTTGAGGCTTACTCTCCTAGAAGGGAATTCTATTTAGAACTCACGTGCTCTATATGTTCGATAAAATCTTAGTCATGTCTTCTTATACTTCAATACTTTGTTCACTCCATTCCTGTTTACTACGAATTTACATGTGATAGGATTACATGATTACATGTCTTACACTTGTTATGTGGCTTTGTTTATGATATTTACAGTTAGCCCAGTATTCAATTTTAGCATTCATTCACATTCAGAAGGGAGAGCTAGCCGACCTCTCCGCACCAGGGCCAGGGCTAGCTGCTCCACGCTCGTAGGGGCTATTGTTTGTTGGAGAAATAGGCCGACACTCCCCCGTGCATGTTGCCAGATCTCATGTACACAGGGCCACCGTGTGTAACTATTTCTCAAAAAAGTTATTCTTTAAAAAATAACTCAATTTTCAACTTTAATTTCAGTTATCAATTATAGACTCATTTTTTTATTTTAGTTATCAGTTTACAGTTTAGCTTATAATTTATGTTTTAGTTCATTACATTTTATATATTTTAACCTGTGAACCTGCTTTCTTTCATATTATGATTTTTTTCAAAAGGTCTCGTTTTGCCTTTTTAGGAGGTAGTTTATGAGATTCACTGGTATCCTTTGTTGGTACTTAGCCTGTTTGGGCCTGCTACGTCGTGTGGCAGGTATTGAGATTGTAGGTGAGAAGACACGCGGCGAGAGACAGACTCTGTAAACTTTGTTGGTAAGCCCATTGATTCTTTCCAGCAGTAGCCAAATTACTTCATCTTATGTTACGTTATTTTGCATGTTATATATTCCCGGGGAATGCCCCATAGTTTATTTATTTAGATTTAAATCTTTAGAGGCTCATGCCTTTGTCCAGTGGGTTATGGCTTATAGTAAACTTGTATTAGAACCATGCAACTCAGTTGTCAAACAATTAATTACATTTAATTTTAGTTATTCAATTTTATTGAACTTAATAGTATTATGACATTTATACACATCATAAACAAGTTAAGGGTTCATTCGAGAGTCAATTAGAGTTGGGCGTTAATCACGTCCCACCCCAATTTGGGGGCGTGACATTTCCATTAGCAAAACACGATCTTGAGACACCTTAGGATTAACATAGGCCAAGTCTTCCTTCTTCCTCATCAATATTAGTAAACCCAATTAATATTCATTGTACCAGAGAAAAATAGCAACTAAAGACAAAGTAAGACTACTTTTGTCATGCATGAAAGTCTCTAAAAAATTTATATGGTGTGCAGAGCGAGGGATGGGTAACTTTCTTAGTTTTTCAAATGCACGTGCAGTCGACCACATATTTAGTATGAGAAAAAGATAAAAGATGATACAAAGGCTTTTTGGAGAAATTTCAGGCCGGTGTTGTCCTCATTCTACTATTCTTGAGTTAGAAATTTCTAACTCATTTTGGATATATATTGGCTTGGCACTTGGGTGCTATTATATAATCATTTTAATTCTATCGAATGTCCCCTCTCTCTAGGGAACTTGGATAAAACAGCAGTTTTACGAGTATGATAGATTTTTATTCATACTCTCTCTCTTATATATATATAAAATGAATATCATAGTTAAGTTAAAATTATATACATAAAAATACATACTCTATATCATTAATCTGTGATATAAATATAAATTATCAGTAGAATTTATTTATTTCAAGTACATTAGACAGACGAAGGAAGCTGCCTCACGAAAAGATTTTCGGCAACATTACTTTCTAACTAAGAATACTTTCAAACAAAATATTTCATTCGTCGCCCAAAAAAGTAGTCTTATGTTTTTAATGATCCATTTGATAAACTAATCAAAAACAAAATAAGACATGAATTAGTATTTACATTTCGAAATTATCAAAAAGAATTTTTAAAACCATCAAAGATAAATGTATTACTTGCTCTTGCAGAGCGTAACAACTTCAGTTTTCTAAGGGTGGAGAAGGATAAGTATGGATAAATGCATTAAAAAAAAAAAAAGAAGTATTTTGTCCAGTCCTTTGAACTCAATATTGAAGAAAATATGTATTTCTATTAATTTGGGCGTCATGTTGTTTGGCTTCTGATTTAGGCATTGTTTACCCTTAAATTCGAGTAACAATTGAATTTGTTTGTAGTACTAACGATGTGTGAATTAATTTGATACAACGTAAATATAATGCAAATAACTGGAATATAATAAATGGAAAGGAATAACCGAACCACAGTAATTGAGTAGCTGAATGACGAAATATAATAAAGAAGGCAGAGCTCGATGAACAGTAGCAATTTTTAGTATCTTCTCTTGATATGTGTTGTGTGTTACAATGAAGGTAGATACCCTTCTTATAGGTAAAAGAAAGATTCCTTAATTGGTAAAAACTCGAATTACAAGATTAAATCCCTTTAATTATGGGATGGGATATCCCTAAAATAGTGGCTTAACGTCTATGACGGTTGAGATACTTACTCCCGCCGAGATATCAGGAATCCACGAAATATCCGCTCGAAACTGATTTTTGTCACGAGATGTACTTTCGTCGGCCAATATCGGTCACCCCGTTTCGGTTGCTCTAATTTCGTGCTCGACTTGCTGACCTCGGATTGAGGCAACCCGCTCTTGCGTTGTATCCGGGCTCGACTCATCTCGAGCAGTCGATCGTATTTGACCCAATACAGATAGTCCCCTCGTTTATTGGAAAGTAAGGACAAAAAACGATATGAATCGTCATTTTTCGAGCTCTTTGGCTAAGTAATCAATATATCCATGAAGCGTGCCACGAAGCCAGAGTCATCAAACCGTTCAACCCTAAAAGGACCCTTGGTGTGACGGTAGTGCCGTGACGTACATGACTATTGACACAAGAAATCATTTCCTGTCTAGTCTGCAGAGCCCTGTACCTTCTATGTGCATTTAATGCGTGCATTTAATATTTATTCGCCTCGTGTCTGTACCGCCACTTTTTGGGAAAGTATAAATGCTTCCTCCCTTCTTTGAGTTTATTTCTTTACTTTCACGTTGCTAAACAGTTTGTTTCTTCTAGTCTTCTTCACCAGAACAACCTCTCTTCTCCTTTGCTTCTTGCTTCTGCTACTCCAACAGTCATGGCAAAAACTTCAAAATCAGTTCCCCAGAAACAACAACCTTCCCCTTCTCAACCCGTTGAAGAGGCTGAGCCCATCCATACTGAGGAACCCTCCATGGAACCTCCATTAAAAGCCTTTATACCAGTAGGGTGCTTTATAGGCTCCGACTTCAAAGTCGAGAAGCCTTCCCCGATGCCTGGCCGAGGCGAACCAGTCTCGCAATACATTAGCTCGATGAATCAAAAACATCTTGAAATGGTGAAGGCTGAATGCCATTGGACCGATAAAGAAGTGGTAATCCCTTTCCTGAATGAAGCCATTACTGCACATGTGGAGGGATATTTAAGTGTATATACCTATCCGTTCACATTAGGTCCCATAGACCCTATAATCGTTGAATTCTGTAGGAGATATAATGTTACTTTAGGCCAAGTTCATCCCTCTGTGTGGCGTATAATTTACCTTTTTCATTTTTTCGTGGATAAGGTCGAAGGGGGGCACCCTTTTACCATCGACCATCTACTTCGATTGTACAGTCCCCGGATGTTCCGAGGGGGGCTGATTAAACTCGCTCGCCGGGCCAGTAAGGCTCCATTCTCGAGCATTGACGAAGATAGGGACCGGGGCTGGATGAGTCGATATGTCCGAATCAAGACCTCCGACCTGATCCCTGCCGATAATATGTCGTTCCCTGAAAAGTGGAACATGAAACGTAAGCGCCTCTTCATTTAAGATCTCTTATTATTATCTTCCAATGTTTAACCGACGTATTATGATGTGCAGCTGTTTCCCAGGCACCGGCCGCAATTCAGAATTTAGAGGAGTGGGTGAGGAAGGTCGTGTCCCAAAGGTCCTATTCTGAACGGGCCTGGAGAGAGATATCGAAAGGCCTTTGGGAAGCCAAGAATCATGGTGAGCTTTAGTGATGTTCATATATTCCAAGACAACCGGTACCAACACTTAGCCTTTTGAAAATTTATTTTGCAGGTCTCTCGAAGGATGCCGAGTTGAGGTCGGCTACTACCGGTGGGGCAGTTCCTCGCCCCCTTCCCACATCGGGAAAAGAAGGAGGAAAAAAGAGAAAAAGGGCTCCCGGCCATGCTGAGCCTGAAAAGAAGAAGGGCAGAAGAAAGATGATGGCTCGTAAGGTCATAGTAACTGAACCTTCCATTGAATTGAGTGATGATTCCGAGGGGGAAAAGAGCCCCGAGACCCTAAATGGCAAATCCCCTCGGGCAATCCCCGAGCCGAGCGTGGAAGAGACCGGAGCTCCCCAAGGAGAGGATGTCGAAGTGGGAGCAAGGACCGGGGACCGGGCCAACATAGAGGCGACACAAAGATCCTCAAACATTCCGGAGATGGTGCATTCACCTGCCTTTTCGGAGGCAACTATGAAAGATGCCCAAGATGCAAGGATGCACACACCGAGCAAGGTGCCGGTTACAGCTGGGACCTTTGAAGAATTTTTCGACGGGGTGTCGTCGGCTGATACCTTTGGCCTCGAAGTCCCTAGAAGGAGTCCCCCAGCTGAGACTAGTGGGGTGTTGGCTGGTATCAAATTGATCGATAAATTCCCCGCTCCGAGCTCGAACCCTGATCGGAGGAGGGTGATAACCTTCACTGTCCCCGAGGATGCCCGAGCACTAGGTGGGCCGGTAAGCGTAGCTAGTTATCTCCACTGCTTGGTGACTGAAGAAGACCAGGCGGCAATGAGTGCTGTGGATTGGGCATGCTTGTTCAATGAAGCTCAACAGGCATCGAACAAGGTATGCTTCTTTATTTGTTTTAAACTCAACGTTTTGATTCCAAGTCTGTACTGACAATTTTTTAATTCAAATTTCCCATAGTCTTCGGTGCTTTACCATGAAATGTTCCTTCGAATCAAAGAAGGAATGGCACAAGAAAAAATTCAACGTCAGCGGCTCAAAAATTAGATGTCGAGTCTCCGAGCCGAGCTTAAATTTGTAAGGAAAGAGCATGCCACTAGCGTTGACCAGTTGGGGTAGATGACCAACCAGTTGGACCGACTCCGGTTTGAACTGAACGAGGCCAAAGCTGAAACGAGTGGGTGGAAAGCCACAACCGAGATTTTAACTGCGGAGAAAGAGGCTCTCCAAGCTTGACTAAGAGAACAGGCCTCGGAGGCGCAGGAAAGAATCAGAGCTCTGATCAAGGAAAAGGAATCCCAACGGCTCCAAGTTGAGTCGCTCACCCAAGATCGGGTGGTTCTAACCAACCAACTACACGAAGCGAAAACGGAGATTGCCACCACCAAGGCCAATACTGAAGACTTAATAGCTCAGTATAGAGCCGATGTCGAGGTCGCTCAAGAGCAATCAAAGGCGCTGGTTGAGTACACTCAGTGTCAAACTCGCCTTTCCATTCTCGAGGAGCTTCAAGCTCGTGGTCTCGATTTGTCTTCCGATGTTGCTGAGGCAACAAAGATAGAGGATGAAATGAGGAGACGAACCTTTCTTGAAGAATTTGAAGATGGCTCGGACTGACGTTATTTTGATGCTATTTTGATGTTGTCTTGACATTTCGTAGTTTGAACCTGTATAAAAGTTCCGTTATGTGTATAAACATCTTTTATTTCATTTCAACTTGGCTCCTTGACTTTCATATTTCTCCATTTCTAGCCTTAGCTAGAATTATAAGTTGCGTCCGATTGGATCGATTAACAATTAGTTCGGCCTTAGCCTTTTTGAGTATTCAAACTGAGCTGTACTCGCTCTACTTTCGACCATTAAGCTATGCTTTTTGGTATGGGAATCGGGATCATGCCTTGGCAAAATTTAGATCCCTTTCAATCTGATTCGGCCTTAGCCTTATTTCGGATAGTCGAAGTTGTACCTTTTCAAACTTCGATCGGTTTAATTTAATTCAACCTTGGAGTTTCATAAACCGGGATTACCCAGATCGATCTCAGTTCCCTTTGTGTTATATAAATTTTCCTAGGCGTTGGCCCAATTAGTCGGCTTCGGGGTTTGCCTCGTCAGGTCTTATTCCCCTTTGGGTTTGATGCATTTTTGACAATCTCAGTTACTGATAATGCAAAGATGATTGTAAAAGCCCTTGGGCTTGAGAATATAATGTAGGTACCAAACGATTTCGTTAATATTCATGTGCTTGTACATCTTCATTTGATGGAGGGAAATCAGATCGATCTACTCGAGTACGGCTCTTCTGACCGTTTGACCCTTACATCAATTCCTAGTGATCTTTATTTAGCCCCCTCGAAATCGAAGTAAACAAACGAACATCGCTAGAGTTTAATATAGAACTTGTGAATTCCGATAAATGATTGATCTATGTTAGCACGATATATGGTTTCCTCATTAAAAACCTTGTCGTAAAACCCAATTTGGGATAAAACCGGTCGAAAGGAAAAAGAGTGCAACACGTGCTTTCAGTCCTAATACCTCGTGTTGGTTTGCTTGATATCGACCTATCCTGCATGTGTTAGTGCCGATAAACAAAATAAAAAGGAAGTAAAAAGAGCAAAGTAAGTTACCTTAGCAATAGTATCGCTTCAAGTGGCCCACATTCCAATTATTCGGCAGCGACTTACCATCCGTAATCCCGAGCTTGTAAGATCCCTTCCCGGTGACCTTCACTACAACATAGGGACCTTCCCAGTTCGGTCCTAACTTTCCTTCGTTGGGATCCCGGGTATTAGGCGTGACTCTCCTAAGTATCAGGTCCCCCACATTGAAGTATCGGAGACGAGCTCTCTGATTATAGTACCTCTCGATTCTTTGTTTTTGCGCTGCTATTCGGACTAGAGCGGCTTCTCTTCTTTCATCTAAGAGTTCCAGGCTAACATTCATAGCCTCCCGGTTAGACTCTTCGGTAGCGTGTTGAAACCTGATGCTTGGTTCGCCTACCTCGACCGGCATCAACGCTTCGGTGCCATATACTAGGGAAAACGGGGTGGCCCCGGTACTAGTTCTTTCGGTTGTTCGGTATGCCCATAAGACTTCGGGTAGCATTTCCCTCCATTTTCCTTTAGCATCGACCAGCCTTTTCTTCAGGTTTTGGATTATGGTTTTGTTGGTCGATTCTGCTTGGCCATTACCACTGGGGTGATATGGGGTTGACAATATCCTCTTGATTTTATTGTCTTCGAGGAACTTGGTTATTTTGCTGCCTACGAATTGCTTTCCGTTGTCGCATACGATTTCTGAAGGCATCCCAAATCGGCAGACAATGTGGTCCCATATGAAGTCGATTACCTCTTTTTCTGACCTTCTCGTAAGCCTGTGATTCCACCGACTTAGAAAAATAGTCAGTCATAAAAAGGATAAATTGAGCTTTACCTAGTGCTCGAGGGAGGGGACCTACAATGTCCATCCCCCACTTCATAAACGGCCATGGCGATATGACTGAATGTAATGTTTCCGCAGGCTGGTGGATGATCGGTGCATGCCTTTGACACCCGCTGCATCTACGTACAAATTTTTTCGTATCTTTCTCCATGTCGTTCCAGTAATAGCCGGCCCGAATTACCTTTCGTACCAATGAGTCGGAGCCGAAGTGATTGCCACAAGCTCCTTCGTGTATTTCTTTCAAAATATATTCAGTGTCTCCCGGTCCGAGACATATAGCTAGAGGTCCTTCGAAGGTCCTTCTGTACAAGGTTGCATTATCGGCCAGACAAAAACGGGCCGTCTTCGTGCGAAGTGCTCTCGATTCTTTGGGATCGGACGGAAGTTTACCAGAGCTGAGATATTCTATGTACTTATTCCTCCAATCCCAAGTCAAGCTCGTCGAGTTGACCTCGGCATGACCTTCCTCCACCACCGACCTTAACAATTGCACGACTTTTTCGGAGTCAACTTCTTCGTCTTCGACCGATGAGCCTAAATTGGCGAGAGCATCGGCTTCGCTGTTTTGTTCACGAGGTATGTGTTGTAGGGTCCACTCCTTAAACCTGTGTAACGTGACTTGAAGTTTATCCACATACCTTTTCATACGCCCTTCCCTGATTTCGAACGTTCCATTCACTTGGTTGACAACAAGGAGGGAGTCTCATTTGGCCTTGACGATCTCTGCTCCAAGGTTCTTGGCCAACTCTAGACCTGCGATTATAGCCTCATATTCGGCCTCATTGTTAGTCAATTTTATAGTCTTAATGGATTGTCTAATTGTGTTTCCGGTCGGAGGCTTGAGTACGATGCCAAGCCTTGACCCTTTCGAATTTGAGGCACCGTCAGTGAACAGAGTCCACACTCCCGAGGGAGTCCCCGATTTAATCATGAGCTCTTTCTCAACTTCGGGGATGAGCGATGGTGTGAAGTCAGCAACAAAATCGGCCAGCACCTGAGATTTTATCGAGGTTCGAGGTTGATATTTGATATCGTACCCGCTGATCTCGATGGCCCATTTGGCCAGTCGGCCCGATAACTCGGGTTTATGCATAACATTTCTAAGGGGGTAGGTCGTCACCACGCATATTGGGTGACATTGAAAGTATGGTTTCAATTTTCTAGACGCACTTAGTAACGCGAGTGCTAGTTTTTCTAAGTGTGAGTACCTGGTCTCGGCTTCTCCTAATGTCCTACTAACGTAGTAAATAGTAAATTGCGTACCTTGTTCTTCCCGGACAAGGACCCCACTCACTGCTATCTCCGATACAGCGAGATAAAGATATAGCTGTTCACCTGTCTTTGGTGTATGCAGTAAAGGCGGGCTAGAGAGGTACCTTTTTAGCTCATCCAATGCGTGCTGGCATTCTGGTCCCCATGAGAACTCGTTCTTCTTTTTTAGTAAATTGAAGAATCGATGGCTCCTGTCCGATGATCTCGATATAAATCGGCCCAAAGCTGCAATTTGGCCTGTCAATTTCTGCACGGCCTTGACGCTGTCGACGACCGTTATGTCCTCGATGGCCTTAATTTTTTCTAGGTTGATTTCTATTCCCTGGTTGGAGACCATAAACCCAAGGAACTTCCCAGAGCCCACTCCGAATGCACATTTTTCTGGATTTAATTTCATGTTGTATTTCTTCAGAACATCGAACGTTTCCTGCAAATGACTTAAATGATCCTTTGCTCGCAAGGACTTAACCAGCATGTCATCGATATAAACTTCCATCGTTTTACCTAGCTGCTTTTCAAACATTTTATTTACCAGGCGTTGATATGTTGCTTCTGCATTCTTAAGCCCAAATGGCATCACATTATAGCAATAAGTGCCATACTTAGTGATGAAGGATGTTTTTTCTGTCATCCTTATCCATTTGTATCTGGTTGTACCCAGAATAGGCGTCGAGAAAATTAAGAGTCTTGTGGCCAGCAGTAGCGTCGATCATGCGATCGATGTTGGGCAAGGGGAAGGAGTCTTTGGGGCATGCTTTATTTAGGTCCTTATAATCTATACACATTCTAAGTTTGTTTCCCTTCTTAGGGACTACAACTACATTAGCTAACCATTCAGGGTACTTAACCTCTCGAATGGATCCTATGTTTAAGAGCTTAGTTACCTCGTCCTTGATGAAGGCCTGTTTGACTTCGGACTGAGGTCTCCTTTTTTGCTTGACTGGCCGGAACTTCGAGTCAACACTCAGCTTGTGTGTCGCAATTCCAGGCGGTATGCCTGTCATGTCTAAATGGGACCAAGCAAAGGAATTTTCATTAGCTGAAAGGAAAGTAAGTAATTTGGACCTGAGCTCGAGGTTTAAACCCGAGCCCAGGTATACCTTTCTATCGGGTGCGTCGCTGCGGATCGAGACTTGTTCGAGCTCCTCGACCGTCGATTTGGTTGCGTCGGACTCATCCGTAGCAATAAACGATCGGGGTACCCCATATCTATCCTCGTCAAGCCGATCTTGCTCGCCCTCATCTGTTGAAGGCGGCTTTTCTACTTGCTATTTAGTCTTCTATTGGGGAACGATAGATTTCAGTGCCGCTTCCTCTACCGCAAACATTTCCCTTGCCGCATGTTGTTCCCCGTAGACGGTGATGACTCCCTCGGCCGATGGAAACTTTAACATTTGATGTAAGTTTGACGGTACGGCTTTGATATCATGTATCCAAGGTCTACCGAGCAAGGCCTTATATCTCATATCGCCTTCGATCACGCAAAATTTTGTTGCCCTGATAGTCCCAGCGATATTCACCATCAGTGTTATCTCACCTTTGGTTGTTTCTGAGGCCATGTTGAAACCGCTGAGGACCCGGACCTCGGAGATGACCTGGTTTGAGAGACCGAGTTGCTCAACGACCCAAGATCGAACTATGTTGGCTGAACTCCCGGGGTCGATAAGTACGCGCTTCACTCGAGTATCATGTATTAACATCGATATCACCAGTGCATCGTTGTGAGGTTGTGCAAGACCTTCGATATCCTTGTCGCTAAAATACAAAGTTCCTTCTGTTGCGTAATCCCGAGTACGTTTTTCTCGAGTAATAGATATTTTGGTACGTTTCAGCACTAGTACTTGAGGCGTATCTGCTCCCCCGATTATCATGTTGATTTTATACTTTGGCTCTTCTTGATTTGCTGACCTGTCCCTATTTTCATAGTGATTTTTTGCTCGGTCGCTCAGAATTTCCCGAAGATGCCCGTTTTGGAGCAACCGGGCTACTTCTTCTCTACACTGTCGGCAATCCTCCGTTCTATGCCCGTGAGTGCCATGATACTTGCATATAAGGTTGGGGTCCCTCTTGGCGGGGTTTGTTTGTAACGGCCTTGGCCATCTAGTGTCCTTGATGCGACCGATTGCTGAAACTAGAGTTGCTGAATCGACATTAAAATTATATTCGGACAATCGAGGCGCTTCTTGGCGGTTACTGGTTTTCTCGAAGTTGTGTTTTGGCAACGACCTCCTGTTCCTTTGATTGGGGTCGAACCGGCTTTCTTGTTTCAGGGATTTGTGTCCCCTCGTGACAATCCTTCGATCTTCTGGGTATGGCCGGTGTCTATCTCGATTCGACCTTGGCTCTCGATAATTATCTCTCAGAGGTCGATCGAAAGCTCTAATGGGGTAAGAAGAGCCCGATGGGATCCCGACCTGGTCATCTTCTATCCTAATTTTTGACTGGTACCGGTTGTGTATGTCCGCCCAAGTGACGGCCGGGTACTCAATCAAGCTTTGTTTGAGTTGCTGAGATACCGCAGAACTTCTGGTATTGAGCCCTTGAGTAAAGGCTTGTACGGCCCAGTCATCTGTGACCGGTGGCAGGTCCATTCGCTCCATTTGGAAGTGAGACACGAATTCTCTTAACGTTTCGTTGTCTCGTTGTCTAACTTTGAATAAATCTGATTTCCTCGTCTCAACCTTGATGACACCTGCATGGGCTTTTGACGAAGGTGTCAGCGAGCATGGAAAAGGAGTCGATGGAATTCGGTGGTAAGTTGTGATACCACGTCATTGCTCCCTTGGACAGGATTTCTCCAAATTTTTTAAGGAGGACTGACTCGATTTCATCGTCTTCAAGGTTGTTCCCCTTTATAGCACAGGTGTAAGCTGTCACGTGCTCATTTGGATCTGAAGTCCCGTTATATTTAGGGATTTCGGGCATGCGGAACTTTTTCGGGATCGGTTTTGGAGCGGCGCTGGACGGGAAAGGCTTTTGCACAAACTTTTTAGCGTCCAAATCTTTCAACACTGGAGGTGCTCCCGATATCTGGTCTACCCTCGAATTATACGTTTCGACCTTCTTGTCGTTAGCTTCGATTCTTTTTTCACCCGTTTCGACCCGCTTAGTCAATTTCTCGAGCATTTTGATAATCCCGGAGTTGGTTCCTGAAGTGTTCTCATCCGGTTGCACTGTGATCCGCTTATTTTGCTCGGCTATCACCTGAGGAGGAACGGCTTCGGCTCCACCCGGGTTCTGACTGCGGCTTTGTAATTGGGCTATCGCCGCTTGCTGGGCTAGCAGCATATCAAATATTACTTTGAGGCTAATATCGTTTTCTCCACTATGTTGAATCCCTGAGTGGTTTTCCCCCCGAACGCTATGTGATGGGCCGGGGGTTTGATCAGCGTCGACTGCCATTTAGGAGTTGGCGTCGATTGGGACCTCATTTTCGGGCGCAGCGTTGTTTTCGCCTTGGTGATTGAAGTCATTGTTGATGGGGAGTGAGTGTGACATGATTAGGCTGTAATCTGAAAAACAAAGGATTCTGCAAAGAGCAAGCGTAAAATAGTGCGTGAAAGGGAATTGTATCAAAAATTCACTAATATCCTTGGCCCCACGGTGGGCGCCAAATTGTTTGCCCTTAAATCCGAGTAACAATTGAATTTGTTCATAGTGCTAAGGATGCGTGAATTAATTTGATACAATATAAAATATAATGCAAATAATTGGAATATAATAGATAAAAAGGAATAACCAAACCACAGTGATTGAGTAGCTGATGACGAAATATAATAAAAAGACAGAGTTCGATGAACAGTAGCAACTTTTAATATTTTTTCTTGATATGTCTTGTGTGTCACAATGAAGGTAGATACCCTTCTTATAGGTAAAAGAAAGATTCCTTAATTGGTAAAAACTCTAATTACAAGATAAAATCCCTTTAATTATGGGATGGGATATCCCTAAAATAGTGGCTTAACGTCTATGACGGTTGAGATATTTACTCCCGCCGAGATATCAGGTATCCACGAAATATCCGCTCGAAACTGATCTTTGTCACGAGATGTGCTTTCGTCGGCCAATGTCGGTCACTCCGTTTCGGCTGCTCCAATTTCGTGCTCGACTTGCTGACCTCGGATCGAGGCAACCCGGTCTTGTGTTGTATCCGGGCTCGACTCATCTCGAGCAGTCGATCGTATTTGACCCAATACAATAACATTTAATCATAAATATTTAACTACACGAACGATCAAAACTACATCTGAAGAATGCTGTTCATTTATGGTTTTCTGGATTGTGTCATATAGTCTGCAAACATGGAGACTGAAGAAGAACCAGGTTTTTCTATTCATCTTAATAAGTTTAACCATAAGTATTTAATTACAGTTACTATTTGTCATATACGAGCAATTTCTTTGATGTTTCATTTTGCTTAACGGGTTGGTGGTATTTGGCATATCTATAAACTAAAGATTCAGTTTGTCACTTCTTTCTTCTGTTAACGTGGCACACAATGTACAAAAATCGATTAGCTTTTCTGGTCATTGTGATGGGAGATTGCAATGATTTGGACTAACTGAGGTGTACGAATTAGAGAGTCAACTGTGCAAATAAGGAGGGTGTATGTAAAGAGCATGTAAAAAATCATCAGCTACATTTCACAAATATTTCCATTTAATGCAATATTCATCATCTCCTTTTTTAATTAACTGTGGTGTATGGGTATCTTGTGCCCACCGCGACTATTCCTTTCGTACTTGCTACCTCCTACCTCCTACCGGATAACTCTACTCGCTAAGGTTTAGGAATATAAGAAGAATCCATCTAACATTTTTTTTTGTTTCTAATGGAATTTGAACCCTGATCTTCAATTTCACCAGCTTCATTGAATGATAGGACGCAGCCTTGGTGTCCGTTTAATGCAGTCTTCTCGAAATAAGATAAATTGTAATCGCTGAATATCAACTATGACTTATCCAAATACAGTAAAAGAAAGCTATGGGACAGTAGTGAAGCAGTAGAAAGGGACTGATCCAGCACTGGGGACACGTATGGAATTACATCTATAAGGCTGATGCAATGGGCATTAAGTTATTCGACAAAGCCCCATTCATCTATGGGATCACAACAACAACAACAATAATTGTGATCCCTCATCTGTGGGATCACAATTATTTAAAATGGTAGAGATAGAAAGCTCAATGCAGCAGTGACCAACCGATAGACCTTGATACATTTGCTGTACTCATGCGCTGATATGAAGTAAATTCATTGATACTTCTACAAAAATTATACATATAGACATGTTGTAAAAGATAAAAGACTTTTGACTTCATATATAGGTAACAGAACTAAAGTCCAGTATTGTTCAGGTGTTCAAATTAATTTTTAGATGCTCATCCTTAAAAGGTGATTGTATTACCATGATAGTTAGAGCGTTTTGTATGTTTTAAAGACTTTGGTTAATGTTTTTGGTGGTTCTGATGTATAAATTTTCTGCCGCAGGTAATGGTTTCGTTTATGGTGTCCATCCAGTTACAACTGCCAGGGTGCCAGTTCTCAAAGTTGTTGACCAAGGAACTGAAATTGAATGTGATATATCAGTTGAAAACTGGGATGGTATATCAAAATCAAAGATAATTTACATGACTGGTGCCATTGATGAACGTTTTCGGAAATTGAGCTTCTTGGTAAAATATGCTTGTCCTTTAAGACATATTGTATTGGGTAAAGTATTTCTACATGGTTTCGGGTCAGGGCCGATCCAGTTAAAAGGAAGTACAACTCAGATACCCGGTTCATAGACAAAGAAGATATGAGACCGGACTGAGATCCGACCGGAGTGGGATTCAACCGGAAGGGGAAGCGTCATGGAATCGGAGACCGGGCTCAAGACGCACAATTAGCTCACCGCCGGATATATCGCCAAGGGTGATTGTCTCAACCGTTTCAACCATCACAAACGCGATTTGGGGAGATTTTGTTACGGATTTTATGGGATTTATCTCATAATCCGCCATTTACCTTATTTGAAATAGTAATTGTAACCTATAAAAGGGGATTTTGACCCACAACTGGGGGCATCTCACAATTATCAATAAAACTTATTCTCTCTTTAATTCCTAGACGACTGCTATTATCGTCGTGATAGCTCTTTGTTATCTCCTTCAGAATCAACGGTTAAATCTTTCTTTCTCAATATTTAAATTGTTTGTTTCAAAGTATCAATCAGTTTACGGATCCTTAACGTCACGAACAAATTCAATTGTTATCCGATTTATAGGGTAAACAGTTTGGCGCCCACCGTGGGGCTAAGGATATTAGTAAACTTTTGGTACATCCTCTTAAAACACAATTTTACACTTGCTCTTTGCAAAAGTTCCTTTTTTTTTGTAGGTTATCGGGTCAAAAATGGCACACCCACTCCCTACCAACAACGAATCCAACCATCAAATCAGAGATGACGTCATACCCGAACGGGAAGCGCCCGTAGACATCAACTCTCAAGTGGCGCTTAACGCTGACCGAGCGTCAGGCTCGTCACACAGCATCAGAGGCGAAAATAATCCGAGAATACAGCAAAGTGGAGAAGAAGCGATCAGTTTAAAAATGGTATTCGACATGCTTCAAGCTCAGCAAGCAGCTATAGCCCAACTGCAAAGCCGGACCCAGGATCCGGTCAGAACAGATGATATTCCTCCGGTGGCTGCACTAACA
>MCJB01051751.1:5243-35532 GCA_002018475.1 Nicotiana obtusifolia
GGGGGGGGAGGGGTCAGAGACCGGGTTTAGGACAATTATATAGGGGAGTGAGAGACGAGTTCCAAACCGTTGGCTCAAGGGGCGATCAATGGTCGCAATTGAACGTGACCAAAACGGTGTCGTTTTGGTCACTGATGGGGTGGACCGGGTACTGGCGTTGGGTTGGACGGGTTGCGGCCAGGATTTTGGGCCTCTTAAATGAATAAGTTTTTAGCCAGTTTGCAAAACTAGCCTCTTTATTTCCTTTCTTTAATTTTTGCAGAAATGATCACTTTGCTTCTAATTGTATTTATTTTGCAACAAAGATCCAATTAGCACTTAAACTAATTAATTAAACTAATTGATTAAAGCTAATATATATTTTTGTGATTTCATTTATCAATTAAGCAATTTGTATATGATTAAATCCTAAAAATGCAAGTAAAATTTAAAGTGCTATGCAATGAAGAATTGAATATTTATATGGTATTTTCCATAATTTTGAAATACTAAATATGCACAAAATGCAAAATGCAGGCAGAGAAATTTCTAAAAATTCTACAAAATCAAAATCAATAAGAAAAGTTATTTTTTGTAAATTTTGTAGGAATATGTTCGTAGGGCAAAAATAACATGCTCACAGCTACCCCTCTTTGCTCGAGAACATGCAAAGTTTTGGGCAAAGATAAAGTGAGCAATTTCGAGCAATTTTTGCTCGTTTGACACCCCATGTGAAGCAATTGGAATAAGTTTGACCGAACCTTGCTTCCGAGGTTTCCTACATATCTTTGGCTATAAAGGAATCAGGTCAGTATAATTCTGGAAATTTTGGTAGCTGGGACTACCGGAAAACTTTAATTTCACTATTGTTGCTACTGTTGTTGTTGTTGTTGTCACTTGCTGAACTTCTTATTACACCAAAATCATAATAAAAAAGAAACTAAACAAGCCTATCAGCTATGAGTTACAAGATTCCTATCTATACGTCTTTCAAAACTTGATCTTGAGTCTTGACTGATCCTTCATGCAGCCTCTTATCTGAACCTTGATGCTCGCTAGCTGCAGATACTAGTTCATTCTTCTACGACTTCTTTTGATCAAAATGGGAAAGGTGATGGTCGTTACCTCTGTTATGTCTTGAACAATCCACATCTTTTATCTGCTTCTGCATTTTGGATTCACCTCTTTTATTTTATTTTCTTATTTTGGATTGAGAATTCTTCTTCTGGTCATCTCGAACACTGTGCCTCGAGGTAAATCCTGCTTAGACACCAAAATAAACGAACGAACGAAATTTTTCTGCCCTAGTTTTCACTAGGAAAATTTCGTGAGTTATTTGTGAAAAAACTCTATACTAATTCATTATTGAAAGCAATAAAGGTCGGAAATGGTGTACCCGGTAAAAACCTGATTCTTTGGGAATGACGTACCCTGATTGTCAAAATGGTGCCCCAACTAGGGAGTGAAAACCCTATGTTGGAAAAGAAGACTAGGAAGTGGAGACCATATGTCCAAAATAAAGTCAACTAGGGAGTGGAGACCTATGTTGGAAAAGGAGACTAGGGAGTGGAGACCCTATAACTACAACAAAATCAACTAGGGAGTGGATTCCCTATGTTGGAAAAGGAGACTAGGGAGTGGAGACCCTATGTCTACAATAAAATCAACTAGGGAGTGGAGACCCTATATTGGAAAGAGACTAGGGAGTGGAGACCTATGTCTAAAATAAAATCAACTAGAGAGTTGAGACCCTGTGTTGGAAAAGAAGACTAGGGAGTGGAGACCCTATGTCTAAAATAAAATCAACTAGGGAGTGGAGACCCTATGTCTAAAATAAAATCAACTAGGGAGTGGAGACCCTATGTTGGAAAAGCAACTAGGGAGTGGAGACCCTATGTCTAAAATAAAATCAACTAGGGATTGGAGACCTTATGTTGAAAAAGTGACTAGGGAGTGGAGATCCTATGTCTAAAACTTCATCAACTAGGGAGTGGCGACCCTATGTTTGAAAAGCGACTAGAGAATGGAGACCCTATGTCTAGAATAAAATCAATTAGAGAGTAGAGACGCTATGTTGGAAAAGTGACTAGGGAGTGGAGACCCTGTGTCTACAATAAAATCAACTATGGAGTGGAGACCCTACGTTGGAAAAGGAGACTGGGGAGTGGAGACCCTATGTCTACAATAAAATCAACTAAGGAGTGGAGACCTTATATTGAAAAGAGACTAGAGAGTGGAGATCCTATGTCTAAAATAAAATCAACTAGGGAATTGAGACCCTATGTTGAAAAAGAAGACTAGGGAGTGGAGATCCTATGTTGGAAAAGGAGACTAGGGAGTGGAGACCCTATGTCTAAAATAAAATCAATTAGGGATTGGAGACCCTATGTTGGAAAATGCAGCTAGGGATTGGAGACCCTATACTACCATGATTTTGAATTTTCTTTCTCTTCTTTCTTCTCACTTTCATTTAATTTTCATTTTTTTCTTTTTTTTTTATATAAAAATGCGGGAAAGGATTTGGAAATGACTTCCCTTTTGGAGTTGTTGTTGCTGCAGAGCTGTTTCTAGCTCCCACGCAGTTTCCTTTCGGTTGCACCTGCTTCTTGCAAGGTAGCTTTGGGATTGCACCTGTTTCCCATTTTTCAAACAAAGAACAATTCTTCAGTTTGAAACAGTGGTTGGTTTTGCGGCCTTGAGCGTTTCTATCACTTGATATTGGCCAGATCATTGATGACGATTTCAAACTGCAATTAGTTGTTTCCCTGAATATCAATTGCATTTCCGGTCCCGGAGAACCTTTGCTTTTCCAAAATTTACCACGACGGTTGGTCACGTGGGACCTAACCTTTTCAACTTTATCTTGCCTTTGTGGGCATTCGACTTCTTTCTTCTGGTTTTAACTTCAGATCACTTGGGAATCCTGAGCTTTTCAAACCTTGCCAAAATGGTTAATCATGCAGGACTCAACCTTTCAACTTCACTTTCACCCTTATGGGAACTTCAATTTGACTTCCTTCTTTTGAGAGTTTTGATTTCAAAGCATCGGCCACCGTGGCCACCGTGGCCACTCGGGATTAACTTGATGCCCCTGCCAAGGTTGGGTGCTTCTTCTTTTTTCTTTTTTCTTTTTTTTTTATTATTAGCTTGTATCGAACGAGAGCCCTGTAAATCATTCTTGTTGTCTCTTCTTTTGCTTCAATTTTAGAACTAAATTTAGACCGAAAGGGATTTAAAGAACAACAAACAATAGAACGGACACTGAATATAGACAAGAGATATCCCTTCCGGGGAAAGGAAAGAAGGACTTATCTAGAGTGCGTGCGGACTTCAATGAACATGACATGAGGGTTTTCACCAATAAGACTCTCTCATTTTATTTCTCTCATTTTGGTTGTATCAGATTCAAGTGACTGTATCATCTAATTCTTTGAATATTCTCGTTGATTGATCAGAAGGACTTGAAAAGGATTTGGGTAAAAATGTTTTGGATTGAATTACAGCTTTGGAACGTTTCAACCAAAACTATCGCTGAACCATTGTAACATGTGCCCCAGTTTTCACTTTTTGGGGAATGTGGATTTTTATTTGGTGTGACTGANAGAGTGGAGATCCTATGTCTAAAACTTCATCAACTAGGGAGTGGCGACCCTATGTTTGAAAAGCGACTAGAGAATGGAGACCCTATGTCTAGAATAAAATCAATTAGAGAGTAGAGACGCTATGTTGGAAAAGTGACTAGGGAGTGGAGACCCTGTGTCTACAATAAAATCAACTATGGAGTGGAGACCCTACGTTGGAAAAGGAGACTGGGGAGTGGAGACCCTATGTCTACAATAAAATCAACTAAGGAGTGGAGACCTTATATTGAAAAGAGACTAGAGAGTGGAGATCCTATGTCTAAAATAAAATCAACTAGGGAATTGAGACCCTATGTTGAAAAAGAAGACTAGGGAGTGGAGATCCTATGTTGGAAAAGGAGACTAGGGAGTGGAGACCCTATGTCTAAAATAAAATCAATTAGGGATTGGAGACCCTATACTACCATGATTTTGAATTTTCTTTCTCTTCTTTCTTCTCACTTTCATTTAATTTTCATTTTTTTCTTTTTTTTTTATATAAAAATGCGGGAAAGGATTTGGAAATGACTTCCCTTTTGGAGTTGTTGTTGCTGCAGAGCTGTTTCTAGCTCCCACGCAGTTTCCTTTCGGTTGCACCTGCTTCTTGCAAGGTAGCTTTGGGATTGCACCTGTTTCCCATTTTTCAAACAAAGAACAATTCTTCAGTTTGAAACAGTGGTTGGTTTTGCGGCCTTGAGCGTTTCTATCACTTGATATTGGCCAGATCATTGATGACGATTTCAAACTGCAATTAGTTGTTTCCCTGAATATCAATTGCATTTCCGGTCCCGGAGAACCTTTGCTTTTCCAAAATTTACCACGACGGTTGGTCACGTGGGACCTAACCTTTTCAACTTTATCTTGCCTTTGTGGGCATTCGACTTCTTTCTTCTGGTTTTAACCTCAGAGCACTTGGGAATCCTGAACTTTTCAACCTTACCAAGATGGTTAGTCACGCGGACTCATCCTTTCAACTTCACTTTCGCCCTTAGACTTCTTTCTTTCGAGAGTTTTGATTTCAAAGCATCAACCACCATGGCCAATCGGGATTAACTTGATGCCCCTATCGAGGTTGGGTGCCTTTTTTTACACATTAGCTTGTATCAAACGAGAACCCTGTAAATCAGTCTTGCCATCCCTTCTTTGCCTTAGTTTTAGAACCAAAGTTAGACCAAAATGGATTTAAAGAACAACAAACAATGGAACGGAAAATGAATTTAGACAAGAGGTATCCCTTCCGGGAAAGTAAAGAAGGACTTATCTAGAGTGTGTGCGTACGTCAATGAACATGACATGCCTTCTACACTGGATGCCTGATCTGTGTAAACCGTCCAACTCTTAGTGAAATCCTCTTTTCGATCAGTAGTGCCCTTTGCGGGTTTTCGCCAGCTAACCTCTCTCATTTCTCTTCTCACCATCGCCTTATAGTGCCCTTTGCGGGTTTTCACTAACAAGACTCTCTCATTTTTATTTTCTCTGCTCGTCGTGGCCCTATGGTGCCCATGAGGGTTTTCACCAATAAGACTCTCTTATTTTATTTCTCTCATTTTGGTTGTACCAGATTCAAGTGACTGTATCCTCCAATTCTATGAACATTCTAAATTGAAAAGGATTTGGGTAAAAAGATTTGGATTGAATTACAACGTTGGAACCTTTCAAGCAAAATTGTCATTGAACCATTGTAACATCTGCCCTACTTTCCACTTATGGGGGAATGTGGATTTTTATTTGGTGTGTCTAAACCCCAGAGAGAGGCTGCCTACATATCCTTTCGTAATCAACAAACGTAGTTCAAGGGTACTTTGTTTTTTATTTTCTTTTTCTTTTTCTTTTCCCTTTTTTTTCTTATTTTTTTTCCTTGTTTCTTCTTCCTTTTTTTTATTAACATCTTCAGGTTCCAAAGAGGGTAGTCAAAGAAAAGGTGACCGGCTCAAAGGGTTTGCAAAGGGTTGATAGTGTTTGGGTAGCGAGAATAAAAGTCTTCTTCATCCCAATCGGGTAATATTAATGTTATGAAAAAGGGGGTCAAACATAATACCTTTTGACTGCGACTGCATTGACAGTTTTCTCGGGATCATTTCCCCCGATATCTCCCAAATACAGTGCTCCCTTTGGCAATACTCTTCTTATAATATATGGACCTTTCCAATTTGGAGCAAGTTTTCCTTTGGCATCTTCATGATGTGGGAGAATACATATCAGAACGAGCTGGCCCACTTCAATTTTTCTGGGCCGCACTTTCTTATTATAAGCACGAGCCATTATTTGTTAGTACAACTTCCCATGGCAAACTCCGGTCATTCGCATTTCAATGATCATGGTCAATTGTTCCAAACGGGTTTTGACCCGTTATTCATCCTCGATCTCAGCTTCTACAATGATCCGAAGAGAGGGAATCTCAATTTCTGCAAGTATTACAGCTTCAGTGCCATAAACCAATAAGTAGGATGTGGCCCCAACTGATGTGCGCATGGTTGTGCGATACCCTAATAATGCAAAGGGCAACTTCTCATGCCATTTTCTAGAACCTTGAATCATTTTCCTGAGGATCTTCTTGATATTCTTATTCGTCGCCTCAACAGCTCCATTAACTATCGGTCGATAAGGGGTTGAATTACGATGTGTGATTTTGAATTGTTTTCATACTTCCCTCATCAAGTGGCTATTCAGATTTGCAGCATTGTCTGTTATGATACGTCAAACAATGTTGGAATGCACGAAGTCCACCACTGCTTTCTTGACAGCTTTGAAGGTGACTGCTTCGACCCACTTTGTGAAATAATCAATGGCAACCAGGATGAATCTGTGCCCATTTGAAGGTTTTGGCTCGATCGGCCCAATAACATCCATGCCCCAAGCAACAAACGACCAAGGTGCTGACATAGGATGTAACTCTAAAGGCGGTGCATGAATCAAGTCGCTATTTATTTGGCACTGATGGCACTTCCGGAAGAAACTGAAACAATCTTTTTCCATGGTCATCCAATAATAACCTGCCCGGAGGATTTTCTTTGCAAGGACATATCTGTTTATGTGAGGCCCACAAACTCCGGAATGCACTTCGTTTATGGTCTTTTCAGCTTCTCGGGAATCTACGCATCTTAACAAATGCAGATCTGGGGTTCTTTTGTATAGGACCTTGCCACTCAAAAAGAAACTACTCGCAAGCCTTCTGATAGTTCTCTTTTGATCTCCACTGGCTTGCTCGGGATATTTTCTTGTTTTCAAAAATCTTTTGATATCATGGTACCATGGCTGAACATCCGACTCTATTTCAATTGCATTACAATACCATGCCTTTCTCGGACTTGAATTTCCAGCGGGTCAACATAACAATTACCCGGGTACGGCAACATTGAAGCCAAAGTAGCTAGTGCATCCGCTAGCTCATTGTGAAGTTGAGGAATATATCTGAACTCGACGGACTTGAACCTTTTGCTAAGAGTCTTCCACATGTTGCGTGTACGGAATGAGTTTGATGTCTCGAGTTTCCCATTCACCTCGGGCTTGTCGAATGATCAAATCGGAATCTCCCATAGTTAACAATTATTCTATATCCATATCAATTGCCATTTTCATGTCCATGATGCATGCTTCATACTCGGCTACATTATTTTTACAAAAGAACAGAAGCCAAGCTGTTGCCGGATAATGTTGCCTTGTGGGTGAAATCAGATTTGCTCCGATCTCGATACCTTTTGCATTTACAGCTCCATCAAAGAACATGTTCCAAGTGTCGGTATCTTCTGGAATTACTTCAATTGAGTTCACTTCCTCGTCTGAAAAATACGTGGTTAGGGGTTGGTATTCATCATCGATCGGGGTTTCAGCTAGATGATCTGCCAAGGCTTGGGCTTTCATTGCCGTGCGAGTGACATAGACAATGTCAAATTCTATGAGCAGGATTTGCCATTTTGCCAACCTTCCTGTAGGCATCGACTTTTGGAATATGTATTCCAGAGGATCCATCCTGGTTATGAGGTATGTGGTAAGCCAGCAGATAATGTCTGAGCTTCTGGGCGACCCAAGTTAGGGCGCAACATGTTCTTTCTAACAAAGTATATTTAGCTTCATAACTGGTGAACTTCTTGCGGCAGGTAATATATGACTTTCTCCCTCTTCCTAGTCACATCATGTTGCCCCAGGATACAGCCAAAAGAATTTTCCAGGACTGTCAGGTACAAGAACAAAGGTCTTCCTGGCTCGGGTGGAACCAGAACTGGTGGGTTTGACAAGTATTCTTTGATTTTGTTAAAAGCTTCTTGACACTCATCTGTCCATTTCATCATCGCATCTTTCTTTAATAGTTTAAGTATGGGCTCACAAGTAGTAGTAAGCTGGGCGATGAATCTGCAGATGTAATTCAATCTCCTTAGCAGACTCATAACTTCTTACTTGCTCTTCGGTGGTGGCAAGTCCCGAATGGCCTTTATTTTTGTCGGGTCTAACTCAATGCCCTTGCGAATGACTATAAACCCTAGAAGATTTCCAGACAGAACTCCAAACGCACAGTTAGCCGGGTTCAATTTCAAATCATACCTGCGCAGACGCTCAAAGAATCTCCTCAAATCTCACACATGGCCTTCCTGTGTTTTGGATTTAATGATCACATCATCCACATACACCTCAATTTCTCGGTGCATCATGTCATGGAAGATGGCAGTCATAGCTCTCATGTAGGTTGCCCTAGCATTTTTCAAACCAAATGGCATGACCCTGTAACAGTAAGTGCCCCAAGGTGTGGTAAAAGCCGTCTTTTCTACATCTTCTTCATCCATCAGGACCTGGTGATACCTAGCATAACAATCCACGAAGGACTGTATCTCATGTTTAGCACAGTTGTCAACGAGGATATGAATATTCGGCAGCGGAAAGTTATCTTTGGGACTCGGTTTGTTCAAATCCCGGTTATCAACGCACACTCGGGTTTTCCCATATTTCTTCGGCACCGGAACCACGTTAGCCAACCACGTGGTGTATCGGACCACTCGAATCACACCAGCTTTCAATTATTTGGTGACTTTTTCCTTGATCTTATCGCTGATATCTGTTTTAAACTTTCTTTGTTTTTGCTGGACGGGTGGATAACCGGGATATATAGGTAAGTTATGTACCACCAGATCAATGCTCAGCCCTGGCATATCATCATAGGACCATGCGACACGTCTTTGAACTCAAAAAAAAGTCGAATCAATGCATCTCTAGTTCTTTCCTCAGCGTGAATACTTATCATGTTTTCTCGGATATCTTCTAGACTGCCCAAGTTGAATGGCTTGGTTTTATTTAAGTTTGGCTTAGGCTTATTCTCAAATTGTTCCAATCCTCGATTTATTTCCCTAAAAGCCTCATCCTCGTCATATTCTGGTTCTTAGTTCATTATTTCTCTATTAGATAGCATTTTAGGATCTGAGCATGAATTCAGCAAGCATGTCATGTTATTTAAATCCATATTATTATAACTGAAAAAAGAAAAGATAAGAAAAAATAGCAAGATCAGGACAAAAGGAAAAATACGAATGAAATATTGATTCCATTTCATTGAATTGAAGGTACGAGGGTTTACATCAAAACTAAATGACAATAAAGTAAAAACATTCGAGTTACACCCTAAAATAACTAGTAATGCAGAAGAGATATCAAGACTAGACTACTGGGACTCCCATCTGACATGGATTGGTGTAGCTTTCTAATTCTAGAGTTTGGTATCCAATCCTATATACTGCACTTCGGCACCGCTCGTGCCTTCCCCGGGTTAGACCATGTGCGACTCATATAACATTTGTTTCAGAGATTCACAAATGTCATCGATTTCTTCGGCCGTGAAGGCCTCTTCTTCTTCTTCTTCTTCCACATACTTTGGTTTGACAAATGATTGGGCGAGGTGTGGAATGGCCTGGGATAGGACCTAGCCTTTTTCTTTGCGCTTATCGACCCATTTTCTGTTGGCCTCTTTAGCTTAGAAACCCACACCGAAAAACTTTTCATTGGCAGTTGAAATAATGGGTTCAGTGATACCCTGCAGAGACAACCCAAGCCCCTTTTTGGGCTTATACCCCTGTCTAATCATTTGCGTGGCAACCATGACCGAAGCGTTAGATAAACAAGGTTGAGGTAACAGGGACCCTTCTTTGCATTGGTCGGCTGCCACAATTTCGAAAGCTTGGTATACGATATGTTCGCTACCTTCCTTAGCTTCCAGACACAGGACCAAAGGATCTCTGTAGATGGACTACTCGCCCTCTCCGTGGACAACAATTTCTTGATTATCATACTCAAATTTAACCATTTGATAGAGAGTGGAGGGAAAAGCTCCTGCAGCACGAATCCATGGTCTTCCCAGGAGGACATTATATGCGGTTTCCATGTCCAGAACCTGGAAAGTTACCTCAAAATCCATGGGGCCAATGTCAAATTAGATCAATTTCCCCTATGGTGTCTCTTTTGACCCCATAAAAAGCCCGAACGCAGACATTGTTTGCCCGGATTCTTTCCGTTCTGATCTCCATTCTCAGTAGTGTTGAGAAAGGATAAATGTCAACCCTGAATCCACCATCTAACATTACCTTCTTCACATAATAGCCCTCATATTTGACTGCCAAGTTGAGGGCCTTGTTGTGGGCGGCTCTTCCTGGGGGCAAATCATCGCGGTTGAAGGAAATTCTATTGACCTCGAAGAATCTTTGTGCCATTCTCTCCAATTGTTCAACGGAAGTATCAACCGGAACATATGCTTCATTGAGTGTTTTCAGGAGCACTTTCCGGTGTTCATCCAAACTCAGCAACAGAGATGAGCGTGAAACCTGAGAAGGAGCCTTCCGGATTTGGTCAACTATTGTGTATTATGAAGCTTTCATCTTCTGAGGAACTCTTCCGTTTCCTCATTGCTGACAGGCTTCTTGGATGGAAGCCTTTTATACTTGTTCAATTTGAACCTTTTTAGCTCTTCTGGGTTATGGTACTCCCCAGACTTATTCATTTCATTCACCTCTTTCATGACCTCTTTCCCCTTATAGGTAACTATGGTTCTGTTGTAGTTCCAAGGGACTGCGATATGGTCCTTCATGGGGCTTTGTGGTGCGCGACTAATAACCACGGGCTCAGTCAGCCTTGGTGAAATTATGGACCCACACGCAACATAGGTCCCCTTTGGCACATATACTCTTGGCACACTCAGCGTGCCTTTCTGCTCCTCGAACTTCCTGGGAATATTCAAGATGAGTGGTTCTTTCCTCGGGGCTTTAGGAACATAGAGGACCTTGTTCTTAGCAGGCACCGCCCCAGTCTTTGCTTCAACAACTTGAGGAACCAAAATGACTTTCTCTTCAATTTTGGCCTGCTTTATCGTTACTTTGTCCCTTGTCCCTAAATCAGCGATGACAATGATGGCTTTTACGCTGGATTGAACTCCTCGTCGTCGCAAATCATTCTAATGACCAGCCCATTACTGTGAGCTGGTAATCGATTGTTGGTCACATTAGGGATCTCTTCGTCCCTTGGCACAATTTTTTTTCCTCTATCAAGCTTTCAACCGCCCTTTTGAGGTCCAACAGTCCTTTGTATCATGGCCCTCTACTCCCGAAGCACACCTGGTACCGGCCCGGTATGATGGGAATTTGGGGTTTTGCCGATTGGGGGGTACCCCGGTTGCAATAAACCCAGTTGGATTAACTTCTGGAGCAGGCTAGAGTAAGATTCACCAAGAGGGGTAAAATTGGTTCTCCTAAGAGGTTCACAAGGGCGTTGATTATGTTGGTGTGTGTTTTGTGGTGGACAGGGATTATATGGAGCTTGGTAGGGATGGTTATTTCTGGGAAGTGGAGCTTAGTTTTGATTATAATGTTGTTGTGGCCGGGCGTAAGGTTGGGCATTCATCACCGCATAGTGGGGTGGTGCTATGGCATAGGCAGAATCTTGGTGTGGATAATAATGTCGTGAGGTTCTAGGAGGCATGTAAGAGTGGTCAAATGATTATCGAGGCCCTCGTGATCCTGAAGCCATCATAGCTCCCTCCTCCCTCTTTCTACGGCTGGAAAGACTCCCTAAACAGTTTTGGATGGCTTGGGAGGTGGCTTTCAAGGCATCTTGACTTAATATTCGGCCAGTTTTCAAACCGTTTTCTACCATTTCCCTGAT
Organism: Nicotiana obtusifolia; assembly: GCA_002018475.1. Lineage (NCBI taxonomy): Eukaryota > Viridiplantae > Streptophyta > Magnoliopsida > Solanales > Solanaceae > Nicotiana > Nicotiana obtusifolia. The sequence continues at coordinate 16,976 of MCJB01051751.1, forward strand.
TTTGATCGCTTCAACAAATGGTTTGCCCATAGCGGACATCATGTTTTGAAAATAATCGGCCTCTTGGGCCTGCAAGAAAACTGTAACCATTTCTGTGTCATCCATGAGTGGTTTTACTCTGGTAGCCTGCTTACGCCATTTGATAGCATATTCTCGAAAACTCTCCGCGGTTTTCTTCTTCAAATTAGACAAGGAATTTCTATCTGGAACGATGTCCACATTATACTGGAACTGGAGAACAAAATCTCGGGCTAGATCGTCCCACACATGCCAATGGGTAATTTCTTGATCCATGTACCACTCCGAAGTAATTCCTGTCAAGCTCTCTCCAAAATATGCCATTAACAACTTTTCCTTTCCACCAGCCCCTTGCAGTTGATTGCAGTATCTTCTTAAATGAGCAATGGGGTCTCTATGGCCATCATACTTTTTAAACTTTGGTATTTTGAAGCCCGCTGGTAAGTGGACATGGGGAAACATATACAGGTCGGAGTATGGACACTCTTTTGGCCGCTCAGGCCCTACATGTTTTTCAGGCTTTATTCCAGGCTTTTCATCTTCCGAGCCATTTCTTTCTGTTCAGGGTTCCTTATTGCCCTTTCTGGTTCAATTAGGGATTCATATTGTGGTGGTTAGGCGTATGAGCCTGGAGTGACATGAGTTACTTCCGGCTGAAATTGCAGGCCCTAAAAAGTGAATGTCGAAGGCTCAAAGCATGGTCTAGACATGGTTGGTGGTGCCATGGTAAAGACCGGTGGTGCAGATACCACCATTGACGGTGCTCTGGAGAAAGGTGCCTAGGGGCGAACCACAGAAGGCATACCGGTAAAAGATGACGTAGAGGGGTGCCCAAATGGGACAAATGGATTTTCCATGGAGACGTTAGTGGTTACGACTGCCTTGGGACCATTTTGGGGAAACCGGGGACAGTGCTTGGTGATTTTTTATCATTGGACCAGGCATCCCACATTTCCAACATGCGGAGCCATAACATCTTGTTTTCTTCGGTAGTTGTCGTCTCTGGTTGTGAAATAGCCGGCTCAGGGCTATCCACGGTGTTAATGATGTGGAGATTGCTTTCTGAAGCCATTGGGACCTTTCCTTTTGATCTTGTAAAAAATGGGTGAGAAGCCAGATTTCCAACAAAACCAACCACCTTAACAAGACCTACTAAAGTTGTTGCACATAACACCCTTGTCAGTGTAAAATATTTAACAGATAGAAAATCACACATTGGGAATGCAATGCACCTGGACAGTTAAGCGTTTATTTAAAATGTTTTTCCTTGACAGCATGTTTCATCCCGGCTTTCACTATCTCTTTTACTCTGTAGCTCTTTTCTTTTATTAACTCACTTCATATCTTGATTTTCTCTTCTCTTTTTTTCTTCTTTTTAAATTAGATAGGGCTATGATTGCATCCGATGGGGATTGCCTACGCATCGTGATACCGCATGAATCAGACCATTACATAGTTCAGGAGAATAAATGTGAAATGAAAGAAAAGAAATTTTTGGTTGTCTCAAAAATTCCATTAATAAAATCTTTTTGGTTTTTCTATTACAAAGATTCGGAGGTATTGATAACTAAAAGAGGAAAGTGATGCATACTTAAAACCAAATAACAAGCAAACTTGGTACAGACGAAAGGACAAACAGACTCAAGAGCTTGCAATCCACTATCAAATTAAGTGGTTCTGATTTGATCTTCTAGTTTGCTTATAGTGGTCCAGTATTCTTTCTCTTTGGCTAGCCAAGCCCATTGTTCTTGTCCTGCATCAACAAATTCTTGGATATGGGGCCTTTTAGCCGGTCGCTCAGATTCGTCATTTGTCGCGACTCTCTTTCCATACCAAGCGACATAACCTGGTAAAACCTCGCCCTTGGACAAATCGTGTACTCGGGTGTCTACCCCCAAGTACTGGCATTCACTCCAAATTTGACGAACCACATCTTCAAGAAATTGGGCATCGGAGCGGATTTCAACCACATAAGGACTAAGATCTTTATCTCTAGGGACCGTTTGGCATCTTCTAAGTTGTCTCAAAACCCGATACGGAGAATAGGGTTGGATACTTCGGAGGCCCATCAGAAGGAAGTATGGAGGAGCGGCGGCATGTAAATAATTTCGTCAACAGGGAGCCAACCCAATGCCCACTCTATCTGATCCGCGGTTATACAATGAAGGAGGGTGATCCAATCTTTGACCTCTTCTGGCATTTCGAACCCCGTCACTCGTGTACCACATTCTTTAATGCAATTATACAATCATAATTCATGTATCTAGGACGGTGAAAAAGGTGCTCGATCATCCACATTTGTAGTAACATATTGCATCCATCGAAAAACCTGACTCCGACCTCACAGGATGTAAGGGCTCGAAATATGTCTGACACAATCATGGGAACGAGGGTACTCTTACCCTGGGTAGTCAAAACGTGTACAACTCCGGCTATACGTAAATCAATATGCCCATCTTCTCTTGGAATCACCAGAAGGCCTAAAAATGCCACCATGAAAGCAAAGCATCTATGCGTCTCCCATTTCGCCCGGTTTCCTTTACTGCGGAGTCCATTTTCCGGGTCCTCAAATGCTTTTAAGTGCCCGTACCGCTGGTATATGAAGTGAAAAGTGCAAACTCCAGCTTCTAGACCTTCTGCCTTTATTTGTCAGCTTATTTTTAGTAGGCCTAGAAACTTGTAGGGAGTAAGGGTCCTTGGAGACACCATGTACTTGTGTCTTAATCCCTCTGTACTCCCGGCATAACCTGCCATTTCTTCCAGAGTAGGTGTAAGCTCAAAATCTGAGAAGTGTAGAACATTGCGAGCGGGGTCCCAGAATGACACCAGTGCCTCTATCAAATCACTTCTAGGTTGAACCTTTAATAGCCCAGTGAGTGCCCCAGGTATTGATTGACCCTGTCTCGTCCCTGTTTTCCCAAATCCTCCCACCACATGTGGAGTGCTAGCGGAATATGGTCCATAACCTTTACCGGTAAGTTCTGAACAGTGCTCATTCTGCACATTTATAGAAAAAAAATTATGGTGACCAGGTTAAAACATGTAAATTTTATTTAAATTCTTTTTCTTTTTTTTATATGTTATTTTTATTTTGAAAACAGATCACGACTACTTTTGCAAATACAACCCTTCAGCACTTCGGACAGGAAGATTTTAGGGTTGTGCTAGCTAAGTGGCCAAAACTTGAAAAAAGGACTATAGGTAGCTATTCTTTCAAAATGGCATTCCAACGTCTCGTTAGGAAATTCTAGCTATTTGGACAAAAACGGCTTCACCCAACTTTATTAGTGACAAAATGACAACATTTCATATTTTTGATTTTTTTTTGTTGCAAAAATGAAGCTGGACCTGATGAAGGTTGCCTACGTATCTCACATCCGGTGAGAATCAAACCCGCGTAGTTCGGTAAATTTTGAGGCAACAGGGAAAGGGTAACATATTTTGAAATGACTTTTTCCTTTTCAAAATTTCAGCAGAGTTTCAGGATTTTTTCAAATAGCTAGATTTTTTCAGAACCGGGTAAATTCTCTCTCACCTACCTCATTCTTGGTTTTTTATTTATTATTATATTTTTTATTTTTTACTCTAAAAGCCGGTCAACATGCGAGCTAAAACAAATAAATGCACAAGTAGCACATAAAATGCATCAGGATGGTCTTTTAATTTGGGTACACCTGTCGTAGATGGACCCAACCCTTGTGTTGAGTCCCCAAAGTCAAATGCACGTGATGCAAACAAACGTTCCTACTTGGGATCCGGCATGAGGCTATGTTATTCTAAGTTTGAATCTTGGGGTGTGTTCTTCTAGACCTGGCTTACCCGAGCGGATGATTCGAGCGGGGGGAGGGGAGGCAACGTACCGGTAACCAAAAAGCTATCCGGCTTTGTAACTGATCTGATCCTTGTTCTAAATTATGGATATGACACTCTAACAGAAAAGAAGCAATGGTAGCGTGCGCTTCCCAAAAGATTTAGAAGACTCAGAGAGAAGAAGGGATTTCGTAACAGTTTATATATACAGTTCACAGAATATCAAAGCGGTAAAAGCGGCATTTAGCACGTTAGGCTCAAAAACACATAAAAAATCAGATAACAAACAAAGCCAAGTATAACAATTCTTCTAAGCTCGAATTCTAAACCCTAAACCAGAGATTCTGGGTTCGGTCCCCAGCAGAATCGCCAGAGCTATCACACCTCCTTTTTCCCGAGGGATAGGGGTTTTTTCCAATTAAAATGATATTATTCTAAATGAAATTATTTATTTATTTAGAGTCGCCACTTGGTATAATTATTATGGTGTCCCAAGTCACCGGTTTATTTTAAAGTCCCAAATCGAGGAAAGTTGACTCTATTTATGGTCAGCGAACACAGAAGACCGAGTAAGGAATTCTGTTAACCTGGGAGAAGGTGTAAGGCATTCCCGGGTTCTGTGATTTTAGCACGGTCGCTTAACAATTAATACTTGGCCTAATCATCTTATTTAATACATGTTTAAAACCTATTGTGAATTTTTAACTACCGCTTTAATAGAATTTTAATTGCTTTTAGGATTTATGGAACTTATTTGAATAAGTCGCGATGTCGCGCACTTATTATTTTTTTACACATTGCAAATCGCGTCACGTGAGACGCACCCACGATTTACAACATGTTTATTATTATTATCTTTTGAAGTTGTGATCAAGCCACGTGAAACGCACACTTGAATTGGGATTTACGTATCATTGACTATGCTACAGGAACCGTACCCACAGTCATGATAGTTTATTTGAACGCGCCTAAAGCAAACTACATATTTGGAAATTCACTGTGAGGCCATAATTTATGGAAGTTCTTCATAGGATCAACCTTGGGATTCTTGGCAGATTTATTTGCTAAATTAAACTAGAAGGATTATAATTCTAAAACTTAGATTGCATTTCAGTTATGTTGGAGCTAGCTGGGTATGAGAACGCCTGGGCTAATTGTGAAGCCTTTAGCGCATTTGTCAGCCCAGTTCACGAAGCAGACTAGGTATGAGTTGGCCTGGGCTAAATGTGAAGCCCTCAGTGTTTTTGCCAACCCATTTCGTGAAGCAGACTAGGCATGAGCAGGGCGTTAATGGGCTCTGGATCAAAGCCCAAAATCGCCCACCACTTCTGCATATCACATTTGTGGTAATTAACTGGGCCAACTTACTTTTAGGCCCAATTTAGCTCAAAATCAGGCGGATACCAGTAAACATTACAAGTTCCAGAAAAATCTATGACATCCATGATACTATATGCTTAAATACAATGATAGGCACATAGTTCAAAACTGCTCGAATGAAAATTTAGTACATTATAGTGACTATTCCTATCAAATACAGCTTCCAAAATATACAATGTTCATAATACTGTACATTTAAGTACAATAATTGACAAAGAGTTCAAATCTGCTGGAATTAGACTTAGTACATCACAATAGCTATTCCTATCAAATACAGCTTCAAAACTAAAAACAACTATAAGAATACACATATATCTACATTCCATATTCTTCTTCACTGTTTGTAGGAGAGTGAAGTCATCAACCACACATTATACCATTGCATGGAGTTTTTCAATCTTCAAATTTGATCAACCAGTGATCAAACTTGAGGACTGACTGACTTTAGCTCAAACAATATCCCTCAAAACATGATTACTTAACTAGACAAACATCAAGCTAAATTCCATATCAGAAGACAGGTAACTTTCACTCAATTTTAAACATAACTTAAGCAGTAATTGACTAGGCAGTAGATAAGCAGATGAAGTCCTTGAAGCAGCAAGTAATTGCAACTTAAATTTTAACTTGAGCAATCAGTTTTTATCAAAACAATACAAACAGGAAGCAGGAAGCAATTACAGCTTAGATTTCAACTCAAACAGACAGTTTCATAGAACAATACAAACAGAACTTACATGGGACATTATAAATACATAATGTAGGCAGGTTCATGAAGTTCACAGTTCATTCATCATTCACATATCTCAAAGAAGAATTACAGATGAAGTTTCTACATACCTAGAAGCAGAAATCAATAGAAGAATTTGACAAGGTAGAAGTCATAATTGAAAGATGAGATTCAGTAGCAAAGAACAGCAACAGACTTTAGCAGCTAAAAACCAAGCAATTCCACAGCTAGAATGCTACTCTTAAACCCAAAAACAAAATTTTTTTGAAGTATTCTCTACTGAGAAGTAAAGATGAATGAGGAAATTTTGGATTTTTTAGTGAATTTTTCTTCTCCCCTCTGCTATGTCTATCGGCGTTTATATATGAGTGAGGGAATGAATATATATCTGAAAGCTTGCAGAGAATCTTACAAGGAGAGGGAATATGCCAGCGTAAATTAGGGACTGTCAGAGGGGAGGAATATTTCGTAACTAACCATGCTAGCTGCCCTGTTGGCAGTTAGCCCTTTTCTTGTCTCGACCCTCTTCTTTTATTTTCTACTCCTAAGGCCCCCGAAGTTTAATTATCTTTTCAAATCCAGCACCCAACTCGCCTAAGTATGCACTTACTAAATCGAGACTAATGGGTCTGCCTATCAACCAAGGCAGGTCTCCATTTGACCCCAAAAAACAGAAAACACAGAGTAATTGAGAACTTTTGAACATAAAAACAGTGAGTTTTAACACTAAAATGCATCTAATTTAACAAATATTTAAGTAATCCTAAATATGGAAACAGAAACTTGGTTATTTGTTAAAACCTGCTACGCTAATATGTAAAAAGAAAAAAGAACAAGAGAAGAAGGAGAAGAAGAAAGAAAGAAAAGAAAAAGGGACGGACATTACCTAAGCAGAACGAAGTGAGTTTTTCTGGTAACATTCGTCAAAGAACGGGTCCAAGAACTCTCTCGAAATGAGCCGAAAGTAATATCAATCGATTGTTCTCGTTGAGAACAATCGAGTGATGTGAGTTTCGAGTCGAAACGCGTTCTAAAACCTCGAGAATTAACAATGGCGGAATTTAGGGTTTTCAATTCTTAGATTTAAATCCGTGAAGTTGTAGGAGTTTTTGGAGGGAACTGTTTAGAGATTATGGATAAGGAGAAGAAGGAGGCTATGGGGTAGTGGTTTGGGGTGGATTGGAGGTGATCCGCCACCGTGAGGTGATTTTCGGCTGCGACTGTGAGAGCGAGAGTAAGAAAGACGAAGGGGGCATCTCTATGGTTTCTTTGGGGGGTCAAAGACCGGGTTTAGGACAGTTATATAGGGGAGTGAGAGACGAGTTCCGAACCATAGGATCAAGGGGCGATCAATGGTCGTGATTGAACGTGACCAAAATGACGTGTTGTTTTGGTCACTGATGGGGTGGACCAGGTATTGGTGTTGGTTTGGACGGGCGCGATCAGTATTTTGGGCCTCTTAAATGAATAAGCTCTTAGCCTAGTTTGCAAAACCAGCCTCTGTCACTCCTCCTTTTTTAGGGACGAGCTTTACTAAACCCTTTTTGGTTGATAAAAGGCTTAATAAAACTCGCGAAAAGGGGTTTTCAACTTTGAAAATGACAAAGATAGGATTTAAAAGGGGAAAATTTAGAGTCGCCACCTGACAATTAATTCCGGTGTGCCAGGCCACCGTTTTAGAACTTAGACTCAAAGCCAAGTTCATACCGGAGATTTGGGTAAGAGGGTTCATTTGACTCGGGGAGAAGGTGTTAGGAATTCCCCGAGTCCCGTGGAAGTCATGGTTGCGTACTCGATTTAGTTGGCTTTTAATACATTTGGATTGAGATAAGAAAACACACAGGAGGTTTGAGGTCATTCCCGCCTAATAAAGAAGGAAAACAGAACTAATATACTGCGAGTTTCACTTTTGGTCTTCATTTACAAATACCTCGGGGCATTCCCCGGAATTTCAAATACATAAGTCTTTCGAGGCATTCCCCGGATAAATTCAACTAGGGGATGACCTCTCACCTCAAAAATTAACAAATCGTCCTAGTATTGCCTACCCAAGTGTGTTCGGCATAAACATGCTACTACCGAGCAATGTAATAAAATAAGAAAGTAAGATCTAAAATAAAGAAAGACAAGATTCAGTTCATGGCCTTGTTCTTTTAACTTTTATTTCATGCATTTAACCAAAGCTGACCCAATAACCCGCGAAAAGACAGAAAAAGGGTAAAATGGTATCGCCAGTGGGGATATGCTATCGCATTCTGTGCATAAAGGGTCGCAGATCATCATAAAATCTTAGGCAATGTCCAGTGTCAAAATGCGATCCTATTTGCGATCACAAATCGTGTATGCGAACCGCAGATTGCACGCAGAGATCGCAAATCAGAACAGAATCCTGGGTAAGATTTAATGTCAGAAACGCGACAATCAGGTCAAAAATACGAACCGCATATCAGTTATGCGATCGCAGAGTCAACCCCAAACGCAGACTAATCCAATGTTTCTGACGATTAGGTCTAAAATGCGAACCGCATATCAGTTATGTGGTCGCAGATTCAACACCAAACGTAGATTAATCCTATGTTTCTGTTTTGATTTTTATTAAAGTATCATGTTTGACATCAACAGCTTTACTCTATTCACTAAAGTGTAATTTGAACGCATCGATTCACAAAGTTAATAATCTAGAAACAGATACTCATGGCTTTATCATACTTTAATCATCTAAATAGAGTAAACGAGGATCAAGAAATGAACCTGTAAGAGAGTTTCTACTGGCTTTCGAAAGTCGATATCAGCAACGGGACAGCGAACCACGACCGGAACTCGAACTGGCAGCTAAATCGAACCCGAGCACCAGAACTAAAGTCGAGGAAAGCGGAAATAGGAGTCCTTTTGTTTTTTGGTTTTTTGATGTATTGAGGAAGAAGAAAATTAAAATTGATTGAACTCTCTCTTTGGTGCTTTTCTTTTCTGGGCTTTAAACTAAACTTATAATAATCTGAAGATTCTTCTTCAAATCACTCATTTTTTATTTCTCTCTGTTTTCTCTTTTCGACTGTTCTCTCCAGTTCTCTAAAAAGAACTCTCCATTTCTCTCACTTTTTTTTACACTTTCTCTTCTTGCTCCCCCAGGAAACTAACCTTCCTCTAGAATCTCCCAAAATCTGTTAGTAATCAGTGAAAATCACGTGTGAGGAGTGTGTGTGTAATCAATTGTGCTGGGGAAAATATTCTGTTGTCAGAGTTGGTTACCATACGTGGCAGAAATGAGGGGAAGGGGATTGGGTTCTGTTAGGCTGCTGCATTTGGGCTCCAAAGTTTACAAGACTTGGGCCAAAACAAACTGAAAAATCTATTTTTAATGTCCAAGAATGCAGGACTTTTGATTGAATTAAAAATGTTATCAAAGATAAGAGCTTGGGACTATTTTTGTATTTTCAATTTCGTACCTAAAACAGAATTAATTTGATAAAAAAGGTGAATTCCTACAGAAATAAGCTCAAATATCTATTCTAAAAATACTATGATTATTAGAGGTGACTCTAACGTGTGGGTCAAAAATTACATGTCTACAGCTGCCCCTCTTTGACGGGAAACATGGATGTTTTCAGGCAAAGAACAACAAGACATGTTTTTGACCCGACCTCTGCTTGGGGAAACCAAAATGGAAGGAAACCAAAATTAAAAGCTAAATCCCATTATCCAGGAGGGTCCTGAAAAATTAAAAGTTAAATCTCATTATCCAGGAGGGTCTTGAGAATTCTAAAACTAAATCTCATTATTCAGGAGGGTCCTGAAAAATTAAAACTAATTCCCATTTTCCAGGAGGGTCCTGAGAATTCTAAAACTAAATCCCATTATTCAGGAGGGTCCTGAAAAATTAAAACTAATTCCAATTTTCCAGGAGGGTCCTGAGAAAATTAAAAGCTAAATCCCATTATCCAGGAGGGTCCTAAGAAAAATTAAAGTTATTTCCCATTATACAGGAGGGTCCTGAAAAGCCGAAAATGAATTTACCTGAGCCATGCTCTCTGCTTAGGGAATTCTTGAATAGAAACTTTTGCCTCCCCAGCCATGTCTTCTTCAAAAGAGGGCTTTGTGGATTGACAAATTTTCATGCTTCCTGTTTCAGATAAATAAAATCTTGTTAGTTTGAAAAATGTGGTGGTTAGTTTTTGGCGTCATTGCTGGGGGTCTGCTTCTGCTGACGGCCATGCTTCATCCTGATCAGCTGCTTTGAGCGAGCAAAGAGTTGTTTGACCTTTGATTGGGATCGGATCGTGTACAATCTCTGAATTATCCGAATCTCTTACCCTTACGTTGCATTGCATTTTCATTCTGGACGTTGCTGCGTCCTTGTATTTTCTCAAAACTCAAGAATCACCTTATTGCCTAAACTTCGGTTATTTGCATACTGCTCATTCTAAATTATGTCCCTTGTGATATGCTTGGCCGAGTTCAGCTTTGTGCAATTTAGAAGCTGGTAGTAAGCTTTGAAATCCTTTCCTGCTTATTCAGCATGGGCTAATTTGAAGGAAACTCATGAAAATAGACTCAAAAAGTAAAGTGTTTTTGGACAAAAGGAACAAAAGGAAATTTTGAACACAGATGATTATATGAAGGAAATTTAGAAAAGAAAGACTTATCTGAGGGAAGCAGCCAGCTCCAATGATCATGACATGCATTTCGGATTGATCAACCTAATCCATCCAACCAATCATATTCAGCTCATGGTGTAAATCCATACCTCGAAGACCGACCTTTCACTGATCTCATTTCTCTGTAAAGTTGCGAGCCCACTTAACTTGTAGTGTCCCGAAAATTTTACTAACAAGCTCCTTTTGTTGATTTATCTTTCAACTCACCATCGCCTTATGGTGCCCGTGAGGGTTTTCACCAATAAGACTCTCTCATTATAAATTTTCTCTCATCTCACCATCGCCTTATGGTGCCCGTGAGGGTTTTTACCAATAAGACTCTCTCATTTTAAATTTCTTTTACCTCATGAATGGAGTGTTGGCCCTGATGCCAATCATGTCTCTATCTCGCTTGACCCAGCATCCTCAAAGATTGATCGGAAGGTCTTTCTTTGGACTGTAATGTAGGCTTTCGGACATGGTTAGAAAGAAAGGGCGGCATGAAGGCTCAAAATAATTCAAGATAAAAATAGGGATAAAATTATAACTTTTGGAATCAGTTCTTTCGAATTCAAAAAAACTTATGCCCCAGTTTCTTTGGGGTCTACGGGGATTTGTCATTTTTATTTTGATGAGACCGAACCGTAAGGCTGCCTATGTATCCTTGAAAGGAATCAGGTCAAACGTAGTTCAAACATTTTCCTTGTTTTGTTTGTTCTTTCCACTTTTTTTTTTCTCTTTTTCTTCTTCTTTTTTTTTTCTTCTTCTTTTTTTTTCTTTTCTTTTTTTTTTCTTTTTTCTTTCTTTCTTTTCTTTTCTTTATTTTTTTCTTCTTCTTTTCTTATTTCTGCTACTGATTCCAAAAGAGGGATATGAAAGAAAATAAATAAGGCTCAAAGGGGTAACAAAGGATGAAAGTATTTGGGTAGCGGAATAAAATGCCTTTGTTCAACTTTGAACATGCCAAGTACAAAATACAATTGAAGATGAGCAAAGAAATCATACGTAGTACCTCTTAACGGCATCAGAATTGATGGTCATATATGCACATTTGCCTTCCATGTCTGTTAAATGCAGGACACCATTGGGCAATACTCTGGACACAATGAATGGTCCGTACCAGTTCGGGGCGAATTTTCCTTTAGCTTCTACCTGATGAGGAAGAATGTGTTTCAATACCATCTGGCCTACTTCAAATTTCCGAGGGTGCAACTTTTTATTGTACACTCTAGCCATTCTCTTCTGATACAATTGACCATGACATACTGCGGCTAATCTTTTCTCATCAATCAGACTCAACTGTTCGAGCCGGGTTTTGACCCACTCATTATCATCAATTTCGGCTTCTACAACGATCCGAAGAGATGGAATCTCAACTTCTGCAGGTATAACTGCCTCAGTTCCATATACCAGCAGATAAGGAGTTGCACCCACTGAGGTGCGAACAGTAGTGCGATAGCCCAGTAATGCAAAAGGCAACTTTTCATGCCACTGCTGAGAAGTCTGAACCATCTTACGAAGTATCTTCTTTATGTTCTTGTTGGAAGCCTCGACAGCTCCATTTGCCTTGGGGCGATACGGAGTGGAGTTTGGATGCATAATCTTGAACTGTTGGCATACCTCTTTCATCAAATGACTGTTGAGATTAACAGCATTGTCTGTGATGATCACCTTGGGAATTCCGAACCGACAAATGATGTTTGAATGAACAAAATGCACCACTGCCTTCTTGGTTATGGCCTTGAAAGTTACAGCTTCGACCCACTCGGTAAATTAATCAATGGCCACCAGAATAAACCTATGCCCGTTTGACGCTGCCGGCTCAATTGGCCCAATAACATCCATGCCCCAAGCAATAAATGGCCAAGGTGCAGACATTGTGTGTAACTCAGATGGGGGAGAATGAATCAAATCACTGTGTACCTGACATTGATGACACTTGCGAACAAAGCTGATACTATCCCGTTCCATGGTGAGCCAATAATAACCTGCTCGAAGTATCTTCTTTGCTAATACATACCCATTCATATGTGGACCGCAAACTCCAGAATGTACTTCGGTCATGATAATTGAAGCCTCTTTAGCATCTACGCACCTCAGCAGTCCTAAATCCGGGGTCCTCTTGTATAAGATTCCTCTGTTCAAGAAAAATCCACTGGCCAAACGTCGAATGGTTCTCTTTTGGTCACTTGTAGCTATACCGGATATACCCCTAACCTGATGTATTTCTTGATATCATGGAACCAAGGCTCGTCATCGATTTCCTCTTCCACCACATTACAATAGGCATGTTGGTCACGAACTTGGATATGTATAGGGTCGACATAAACCTTGTCTGGATGATGTAGCATTGACGCTAGGGTAGCCAAGGCATCAGCGATCTCATTATGAATCCTGGGGATATGTCTAAATTCAAGTGACCTGAAGCGTTGACAAAGATCATGCAGGTACTGTCGGTAAGGTATGAGCTTCAAATCTCGAGTTTTCCATTCTCCTTGAATCTGGTGGACCAACAAATCTGAATCTCCCATAACAAGTATTTCCTGGACTCCCATGTCAATAGCTAACCTCAAACCTAGAATGCATGCCTTCATACTAAGACATGTTGTTGGTGCAATAAAATCGAAGCTGGGCTGTTACAGGGTAGTGTTGCCCTGTTTCAGAGATAAGTACAGCCCTTATTCCGATCCCTTTCATGTTAGTAGCTCCGTCAAAGAAAAGTTTCCAACCTGGTTTTTCATTGTGGTCAAACTCGTCAACACACATGACCTCTTCGTTAGGAAAGTAAGTCTTCAATGGCTCATATTCGTCATCCACCGGATTCTCAGCCAAATGGTCGGCCAAGGCTTGGGCTTTCATCGCGGTCCGAGTCACATAGATGATATCGAACTCTGTAAATAAAATTTGCCACTTTGCAAGTCTTCCCGTGGGCATAGGCTTCTGAAAGATATACTTAAGAGGATCCATGTGAGAAATGAGGTAAGTGGTGTGGGACAACAAATAGTGCTTCAACTTTTGTGCCACCCAAGTCAAGGCGCAACATGACCTCTCAAGCAGAATGTACTTAACCTCATAGGGAGTGAACTTCTTACTGAGATAATAGATTGCTTGCTCCTTCTTTCCCGTGATATCATGTTGACCCAACACGCAACCAAAAGAGTTGTCCAAGACTGTCAGATAAAGAATTAGAGGTCTTCCCGGCTCTGGTGGGACCAACACTGGTGGATTTGACAGGTACCTCTTGATCTTATCAAATGCTTCTCGACACTCGTCAGTCCACTTGACTGCGGCATTCTTCCTTAGCATCTTAAAGATGGGCTCGCAGGTTGTCGTGAGCTGAGCAATAAACCTGCTGATGTAATTTAACCTTCCAAGTAGGCTCATCACTTCTATTTTGTTCTTCGGCAGTGGTAATTCTTGAATGGCTTTGATCTTTGACGGATCCAGTTCAATACCGTGTCGACTGACCATGAATCCCAGCAGTTTCCCTGACGGGACACCAAATGCACATTTTGCTGGATTGAGCTTGAGATTGTACCTGTGGAGCCTTTGGAAAAACTTTCTCAGATCTTTGACATGGTCAGACTGCTTCTTTGACTTTATGATCACATCATCTATATAAACCTCAATCTCTTTATGTATCATGTCATGAAACATGGTGGTCATTGCCCTCATGTAAGTTGCCCCAGCATTCTTCAAACCAAATGGAATTGCCCGATAACAATACGTTCCCCATGGCGTGATGAATGCTGTCTTTTCTGCATCTTCCTTGTCCATCAAGATCTGATGATACCCTGCGTAACAGTCCACAAAAGACCCAATCTCATGCTTGGCACAATTGGCGATCAGAATGTGAATGTTAGGCAATGGAAAATCATCCTTTGGGCTTGCTTTGTTGAGATCACGGTAATCAACACAAACCCTGGTCTTACCATCCTTCTTTGGCACTGGCACAACATTGGCTAACCAAATGGGATATCGAGTGACCCGAATAACCTTTGCAGTAAGCTGCTTTGTGATTTCTTCTTTAATCTTCACACTCATATCGGGCTTGAACTTTCGCAACTTTTGCTTGACGGAGGAACATGCTGGATCGGTTGGCAATTTATGGACTACCAGATCAGTGCTCAAACCTGGCATCTCGTCATATGACCAGGCAAAGACGTCTTTGTACTCAAACAACATTTTGATTATTTCCTCCTTCACTTGTGGTTCTAGATGCCCACTTATCTTGGTTTCCCTAACATCATCCTGGTCCCCTAAATTGATTGCTTCAGTCTCACTCAAATTAGGTTTCGATTTTTCTTCAAATTGTTTTAGCTCTTTGCTGATTTGCTCAAATGCTGCTTCTTCATCATATTCTATTTCATCATCATATTCTACTTCTTGGATTGTTATTTCAGAATTAGATTGGCTTTTAAAACTCGGCTCATGCATGTCATGTCACTGCAACCAGCATAAAAAGAACTGTACAAAAGAACAAAAGAAAAACAAAACATTATTAAGAATAACGAAAAACGGGAAATTGTATTTCACTGAAAGTAAAAGGATAGAAAGGTTTGAGCATCGGAATAAGCAAAACTTAGAAAGAAAGATCCGGATTACAACTCTGGAATGATCTAGATAACAGAAAAGGAAATAAAGCAAACTACCAAAACTCCTTCCTGGTGAGGAGAGGAGTAACTTCCCAATTGTTAAGCTTCATATTTGGGCCAACAAGCTGCACATCTGCTTTGCTAGAGCCTTCACCAACCTCTACCATATTGACCTCTTCGAAAAGACTTCGGAACCCCTTGATTGCCTCTTCATCAATATTGACCACAGGTTCTGGGATTGATGAGGTCGGAGGTTTTTCTGCTCCTGGTTTGACAAAAGACTTGGAGATGTATGGGACGGGCTTGGAGAGAGGTCATACCTTCTGTTTTGGATTCTTAAACCTTTTCATGTCCACTTCTGTGGGCGTGAATCCCAAACCAAATGTACCATAATTCCCATTGGAGCATACTGGATGCACAATACCTTGCAGAGATGAACCCAGACCCTTGCCCGGCACAAAATCAATTTTTAATATTTCATTCGAAACCATGACAGATGCGGAGGATAACTTGGGACCCGGAATGCATTTTCCTTCAGTTATCTTATCAACAGATACTGTTTCAAAAGTTTGAAAGACCCAAGGTCCCTTATTATCTTTAGCTTCAACAAACAGAACAATTGTGTCATTGCAAGCTGACAAATCTTCCTCACCGTGCACAACTATCTCTTGCCTGTCCCATTCAAACTTCACTATTTGGTGCAGAGAGGACGGGACTGCCTTGGCAGCATGTATCCAAGGCCTTCCCAATAATAGATTGTAGGAGACAGCTACATCTAACACTTACAATTCCATGGTGAACTCAACTGGCGCTATTGACAATTCGAGCATTATGTCTCCAACAGAATCTTTACCTCCTCCATCAAAACCTCGAACGCACACACTGTTCAGGTGGATCCTTTCGGTGCCAATCTTCAGTTTTTGCAGAGTAGACAAAGGACAAATATTTGCACTAGAGCCATTGTCAACCAAAACCCTCAAGACAACAGCATCTTCACACTTCACTGTGAGATAAAGAGCTCGGTTGTGTTCTGTACCCTCGATAGGAAGTTCATCATATGAGAAAGTGATCCTGTTTGCTTCAAAAATCTTGCCAGCTATCTTTTCTAAGTGGTTTACTGTGATCTTATCAGGAACATGTGCCTCATTTAAAATCTTCATCAAGACCCTGCGATGTTCATCCGAGTGTATCAGCAAGGACAAAAGAGAAATTCGAGCCGGTGTTTTCCTCAACTGTTCTATAATAGAATAATCATACCCCTTCATCTTCTTCAAGAACTCCTCAGCCTCTTCCTCGGTAACCGATTTCTTTACTGGCATTTGACTATCTTTGAATGGCTTGGCTTTCCTTAGTTCTTCTGGGGCGAAACATCTCCCAGAACGAGTCAATCCCCCAGCTTCATTTACTTCTTCCTCCACTTCTTTTCCTTTGTATGTCACTATTACTTGTTTGTAGTTCCACGGGACAGCCTTAGTATCAACCATCGGCAGTTGGGTTACTGGTTTAATGATGATAGGGGTAATAGGATCCCCTTTCACAACTAGGACAGGCTTACTTGGAATCCCCGGCACTACCACTTTTGAGCTTTCTGGACTTGCCTCACTATCTTTTGGCATCCCTTTCACGACCAACACCGGTAGTTTCAAATTGAGCGGTCTCGGCTTTTCCGTTGCCCCTTCAACTATCACAGGCTTTGCTTTGGTGGAGTCTGGATCCTCAACCAAATTGTCTTCACTGGCCCGAATCATCATGACGGACTTATAAGACTTCTTGTGTTCCCCGTCCTTGTAAATTAATTCAATCATATGTGTCTCTTCATGGGCAAGCAGGGGATTCTGGTTGATGTTTGGGTTGTCTGGGCTCTGGACTATGATTTGGTTTGTATCAATGAGCTCTTGGATTGCCAGTTTTAAATGCCAACACTTCTCTATATCATGGCCTGGAGAATCAGAACAATAGGCACATCTTAAGGAATAATCAAGGTTCTTTGGAGGGGGATTTGGTATTTTTGACTCAATTGGCCTTAAGATGTCCAACTGCCTTAACCTTTGGAATAGACTGGCATAGGATTCTCCAAGTGGGGTAAAAGTTTGTTTCTGCTGTCGCCTCTCTCTCCTATACTCTGGTCTTGGTCGAAAAGGTGGACCATTGGGGTTTTGATAAGGTTGTGGAAATGGATAGGCATTTTGTGGAGCTGGATACGTATTATGTGGGACAGGAGCACGCCATTGTGGGTAAGGAAGAGGTTGAGCATATGACTGTGCATGGTGAACAAAATACTGGAGTGGTCTGGCTAAGTCTTGGGGGTTTGGCGGTGAAAAGTAATGTTAAGGGGTATTATATGGAGCTTGGGTGTAAGTTTGAGGTCGAGGTCGAGGATGGGTGTATTGGTGAGGTGAACCTCTCTGACCCTGCCATGATCCGGAGACAAACATAGCGACATCTTCCTTCTTCTTCTTGCCTAGCAAACTTTCGGTACCATTTTGGATTGCCTGGGTGGTTGCTTTTATAGCAGAATAACTCATGATCTTACTAGACTTGAGCCCCTCTTCCACCATTTCTCCCATCTTCACCACATCATTGAAAGACTTACCAATGGTTGAGATCAAGTGTCCATAGTAAGTGGGCTCCAGGGCTTGAAGGAAGTATTTAACTATCTCGTCTTCTTCCATCGGAGGACTGACTCGTGCAGCTTGCTCTCTCCATCAGAACCCATATTCTCTAAATCTTTCACTGGGCTTCTTTTCCACCTTGGTCAGAGATAGGCGGTCTAGAACAATGTCTATATTTTATTGGAAATGTCGGGCGAAGGCCTGAGCCATATCGTCCCAAGTGTACCACCTGTTAATGTCCTGACGGGTGTACCATTCTAAAGCTTCCGCACTCAAACTTTGACTGAAGTAGGCCACTAGTAATTCATCTTTTCCTCCGGTGCCTCTCATTTTGCTGCAATAACCCCTTAGATGGGCAACAGGATCCCCATGTCAGTCATACAAGTCGAACTTGGGCATCTTGAACCCGGCAGGTAGTTGGACATCGGAAAACAAACATAAATCCTTATAAGCCACACTCACCTGGTTCCCCAACCCTTGCATATTTCTCAATGATTGCTCGAGATTCTATAACTTCCTAAACATCTCCTCCTGCTCTGCATTTTTGGGTTGTTTGCTAATTTCGACATAAGGCTCAAACCGGTGGGTGTAGGAGTAAGGGTCTGGGACTTTGAAAGTGGGCTCAGGTGCATGGTAATGGATATTTGGGGCGGGAAATGCGGGCTCACTAGAGGATCGATGAAGGTAGTTTGTGGTGGGGGTACAAAAATAGGAGCAGATGTTGGAGCAGGGTACGAGGTTGTTTTGACTGGTAGAGCATGAAAAGTTTGGGCCGAAG
>MCJB01051751.1:35958-57302 GCA_002018475.1 Nicotiana obtusifolia
ATGATTATTTGGCGCTTTGATCGGGTGTTGTATGGATGACTTGCCAGGATGCCA
Source organism: Nicotiana obtusifolia (assembly GCA_002018475.1). NCBI lineage: Eukaryota > Viridiplantae > Streptophyta > Magnoliopsida > Solanales > Solanaceae > Nicotiana > Nicotiana obtusifolia. The sequence continues at coordinate 36,013 of MCJB01051751.1, forward strand.
ACAAACTAACCACCTTCCTGTAAATAGTTAGAGAATAATAGAGGACAACAACACAAGACCAACATGTTAGCGTTAGGGCATTTATCAGATAATAATATAACATTACGTGCAATGCACCTAGCAGCAAATAACGGTTCTAAAATGACTGTGAGAGTCGGGAGGTCATATGGCATCATCCCAATTTGGTCATTTCAATCTAGCCTTCTCTACTTTTACCATTTCCCTCTCTTTTGATGAAAAAATTAACTTGATAAAACCCAAAAAAGTGATGGAAAAATAAAATTCGGGATTTTTCATTTAAGACTTTTGATAAGCAATGCAATAATGGAAGACCAAACACACATGACCACATTGTGACTGGCTTTGAAACTACCTAGAGGCTCAGTACACCTAAACAAGACATGAGACAATCTTAAAAACATTTGAATAGGGTAGATCCTCAAACTGCTCCTGAATGCAACTGTCCTGGCTGGGATGGTCCTGGGCTATCCGTCGTGTTCAAGCTTTGTAACATGCTCCGTAGAGAAACACCGATGCTAGGAATAAAGACCCTGGCATGCGCCCCTGCCTCCTAAAGACTAACCTTAAGCAAATACTGCCTATGCTGCTCCACCTTTGCTGCCAGTTCTGCTAATTGAGACTTTACCAATTCAAGCTTATCCCATGGATCTTGGTCCGATGCCTCCTCAAAATCATCTGCCTGAACTGCCCGCCCCCTAAGCCGTGCTGGCAATGGGGTACTGACCCCGGGTGGGACGGATTGTAACCAAATTAGGTATTCCTGAGTACACTCGGGCCTGCCAATATCTTTTACTAATGTATCTTTCTTCATCCTCTTTGTATTGTTCCAGTATTGCACGTACTTGATTTCGTCAACCAGCTTATTGCTAAAATTCCTGATGTACCTCCGAAGGTTCAAAGTTGGAGGCTCCTCTTGTCGTCTGCCCAACTGTCGCATTACCCTGACCGGCGTATATGGCCTGACACACTTGAGTCCTATCAGCATCAGGAAAGGCTGCATGAGGCATCCTACCAAGATATCATCTAAAGGTAGCCAAAGGTAAGCCCACAAAACATTCTTGTTTGTCCTTGAACCAAGGAACTTAATCCAAGCTGTGACACCTATTGGGTATGTGAACTTAGGAGACTTCATTCGACGCTCGATGCATACCACCCGATCCCTCAAGGCACGGTCGATGGGACAAAGTAAGGAAGCTGTGTGCAAATGCTCCATCATCCATAACTGCAGCAACAAGTTATTTCCCTCAAAATACCTGATACCTCCCCTAACCTCACTCAGGGCTCGGTACAACTCTGCCAAGATCATTGACACAACAGTAACAGTCTTGTGTTGCTTCTCATGAAATAGTGCCATTACCACTGACTGCAGACGGATGCTAATGTGCCTTTCATCTAATGGAAAAACCAATAATCCCAACAAAGCTAGGCTGAAAGCCTCGAGGCGACGTCTTTGCCACTTTGCTTTTGTTGTGCAGAACTCATCCCAAAAGACGTCAAAACTATCCTGTGGACCAAATCTAGCAAACAAATAATCTAAAGATATCCAAGACTGCTCGAGGTACTTTAAATGCTTGTTATCTTTTAGGCCCAGGTCGTTGAGAAATCTTGTCCTAGAGTGGTCCCGGGGAAGTATCATATTCTTGCCTATATAACTTAAGCGGGTGAGACCGAATATTTCTGCCAGAGTAGGAATCATTTCACACTCCCCAAATTTGAAAGTCAAGTTTTGCGGGTTCCAGTAGGTCAGCATTGCTTCTACTAAGTCTGGCCGAGGTGTGATGTCAAGAAAGGAAGTTAGGGTGCCCAATTTATGCATCAACTCATGCTGCTCTAAAGATGAAAACATATTCCACCACTTGACCAATTTCTTAGGAATCTTTGTTACCATCAGCACTTTAGACCGAATCAGCGGGTCCATACCTGAATGGGAGAACATGGTTAACGACTCAGAATACTACACGAAACCACAACATTTCCTGGTGGACAAATGCAAGACACAATTTGCCTATATTTGCAGATTGGCCTAGGTGGCTGAAAGTGACTACTAGTACAAACTTGACACAGTTGACTCCTAAGCATGAGAAATACTGCACTTGAAGCCTACATGACTCTAATATCCCAACAGTCATGGTCTTAAAGAATTATTTTGCGAAAATGGACTATTTTGCCAAAATGGCCGATATAGCCAGATGTGGCTAGGGACGCAAACCTGATATGGACGGACCCTGGACTGATATGACACTGTGATTGAGCTACTTTTGCAAAAATAATCCTATTTGGCAAGAATGGCCGATGTGGTCAAAAGTGGCTAAACATGCAAGATTTGGCTACGACCCCGGAAGCCAAGAACCTAAGACTTACTAGGAAGACCGGGCCCTATGTGGGTTGCCTACGTATCCCGCCCAGAAGACGAGAATCAGGCTCGCATAGTTTGGGAAGATGCAACTAAGAAAAACTATATTTTCTTCTCTTGAAAAATGTAAACTCTTGGACCTTTTTTCTTGAATTTTTGAAAAATGATGAAAAATGAAAAAAATTTCTTATCTTTTCTTCTTCTTTTTTTGATTTTTCTTTTTTTTTTTCTTTTTTTTTTTCAGAAAAGATTGTGGAAGAAAATACTAGTGGAGTCCCATTTTACTTCATTTTCACCTTTCTTTCCAAAACATCGGTCTGCCAAATGACCTTTTACCCTCACAGATGCAACATTTATCACATAGGATGATTAAACGTCACTTTGGGCCACGGGCCCATTTTGACATAATTTGGATAGGTTTCCTACAAAGGGACACGGTGCCTAGGATTGAGCCCTACTAGGTCTAAATGACATGATGCAGATAAAAATGACCTAAAGGCTGACCTAAGTTTTGGGGTTCACTAACAAGGCAGTCCGGGGAAAGCGTATTATCGATGGTGGCTGCTTAAACTTTCCACCCACTCCATACGTCCGTCGGCTTCCCCTCCTAAGTTAAGGGTGACTCAACAAAGAGTTCGTGCACGCGACGCGTGCTCCGAGACTTGTTGCAGAAAGAATTGATCGGGCAATGCATATGATGACAGTTATAAAGTGATAAACACATAGAGCAAAAATTGTAAACACATAATCAACTAGAAAATAACGAAATATGAAAGCATAATAAAGATTAAGTAAAGCCAACGAAAAAACATAAAAACTCAACCAAACATTTTAAAAGCTAACAAATCAAGTACTAGCTCGAACCCGTAAGTCAAAGAATTTCCCAGCGGAGTCGCCAGAGCTGTCACTCCTCCTTTTTTAGGGACGAGCTTTACTAAACCCTTTTTGATTGATAAAAGGCTTAATAAAACTCGCGAAAAGGGGTTTTCAACTTTGAAAGTGACAAAGATAGGATTTAAAAGGGAAAAATTTAGAGTCGCCACCTGACAATTAATTCCGGTGTGCCAGGCCACCATTTTAGAACTTAGACTCAAAGCCAAGTTCATATCAGAGATTTGGTTAAGGGGGTTCATTTGACTCGGGGAGAAGGTGTTAGGCATTCCCCGAGTCCCGTGGAAGTCACGGTTGCGTACTCGATTTAGTTGGCTTTTAATACATTTGGATTGAGATAAAAAAAAAACACGGGAGGTTTGAGGTCATTCCCGCCTAATAAAGAAGGAAAACAGAACTAATATACTGTGAGTTTCACTTTTGGTCTTCATTTACAAATACCTCGGGGCATTCCCCGGAATTTCAAATACATAAGTCTTTCAGGGTATTCCCCGGATAAATTCAACTAGGGAATGACCTCTCACCTCAAAAATTAACAAAACGTCCTAGTATTGCCTACCCAAGTGTGTTCGGCTAAACATGCTACTAGCGAGCAATGTAATAAAATAAGAAAGTAAGATCTAAAATAAAGAAAGACAAGATTCAGTTCATGGCCTTGTTCTTTTAACTTTTATTTCATGCATTTAACCAAAGCTGACCCAATAATCCGCGAAAAGACAGAAAAAGGGCAAAATGGTATCGCCAGTGGGTCCCTCATGCGAATCGCATTCTGTGCATAAAGGGTCGCAGATCATCATAAAATCTTAGGCAATGTCGAGTGTCAAAATGCGATCCTATTTGCCATCGCAAATCGTGTATGCGAACCGCAGATTGCACGCAAAGATCGCAAATCAGAACAAAATCCTAGGTAAGGTTTAATGTCAGAAATGCGACAATCAGGTCAAAAATGCGAACCGCATATCAGTTATGCGATCGCAGAGTCAACCCCAAACGTAGACTAATCCAATATTTCTGACGATTAGGTCTAAAATGTGAACCGCATATTAGTTATGCGGTCGCAGATTCAACACCAAACGTAGATTAATCCTATGTTTCTGTTTTGATTTTTGTTAAAGTATCATGTTTGACATCAACGGCTTTACTCTATTCACTAAAGTGTAATTTGAACGCGTCGATTCACAAAGTTAATAATCTACAAACAGATACTCATGGCTTTATCATACTTTAATCGTCTAAATAGAGTAAACGAGGATCAAGAAATGAACCTGTAAGAGAGTTTCTACTGGCTTTCGAAAGTCGATATCAGCAACGGGACAGCGAACCACGACCGAAACTCGAACTGGCAGCTAAATCGAACCCGAGCACCAGAATTGAAGTCGAAGAAAGCGAAAATAGGAGTCCTTCTGTTTTTGGGTTTTTTGATGTATTAAGGAAGAAGAAAATTAAAATTGATTGAACTCACTTTTTGGTGCTTTTGTTTTCTGGACTCTTCTTCAAATCACTCATTTTTTATTTCTCTCTGTTTTCTCTTTTCGACTGTTCTCTCCAGCTCTCTAAAAAAAAAACTCTCCATTTCTCTCACTTTTTTCACACCTTCTCTTCTTGCTCCCCCAGGAAACTAACCTTCCTCTAGAATCTTCCAAAATCTATTAGTAAACAGTGAAAATCGCGTGTGAAGAGTGTGTGTGTAATCAATTGTGCTGGGGAAAATATTCTGTTGTCAGAGTTGGTGACCATACGTGGCAGAAATGAGGGGAAGGGGATTGAGTTCTGTTGGGCTGCTGCATTTGGGATCCAAAGTTTACAAGACTTGGGCCAAAACAAACTGAAAAATCTGTTTTTAAATGTCCAAGAATGCAGGACTTTTGATTGAACTAAAATGTTATCAAAGATAAGAACTTGGGACTATTTTTGTAATACCTAAAACGGAATTAATTTGATAAAAAAGGTGAATTCCTACATAAAAAATACTATGATTATTAGAGGTGACTCTAACGTGTAGGTCAAAAATTACATGTCTACAGCCTCTTCATTTTCTTTCTTTAATTTTTTCAGAAATGGCCACCTTACTTCTTATTGCATTTATTTTGCAACAAAATATCCAATTAGCACTTAAACTAATTTATTAAACTAATTGATAAAAGCTAATGAATATTTTTGTGATCTTCATTTATCAATTAAGCAATTTGTATGTGATTAAATACTAAAAATGCAAGTAAAATTTAAAGTGCTATGGAATGAACAATCGAACATCTTTATGGTTATTTTCATGATTTTGAAATATTAAATATGCACAAAATGCACCTAAATGCGGGCAGAGAAATTTCTAAAATTTTACAAAGTCAAAATCAACAAGAAAAGTTATTTTTTAAAAATTTTGTAGGAATATTTTCGTAGGGAAAAAATTACATACTCATACCACCAGGTAATTGGAATTTGTGTAATTACACAACCTAGTAATTATACAGTATCGTAATTTGGACGACCTGTTTGTTTGTCATAGTGTAATTACAGTGTAATTACTAGTATACTGTTTGGTTGCACAAGTGTAATTACATAGTTAGATTAAATTTTAAATATAAAGTTAGTTATCAAAAATTAAAAGTTAAGATTTAACAAATATATGACTTTGTAAATAATATTAAATTTGATATTTAAGATAGATATTGCTTTTGAAAATATATTAATTACTAATCATATATTTGTAACTAATATTGTAAAAATAATTGATATATTTTTTAAATTAATAATATTTTACTTTAATCAATTATAAAAATTAAAAGTACATATTTTGTAATAACATCATGGACTGCATGCTTGATAAGATGATTAACTTTTATAAATATAATGCCATAACATTACTCAAATATTTTATGAAAAAAATAATCTATCAATTTTAACTGAAAATATGCAATATGAATTATTAAGTGAATAATACTAAAGCAAATAAAATGGAAGCGAAAATATAACACGTATTCAAAATTCAAAAAAAATTAACATAATACTCTTATGTAAAATTACAACATAACATATAAGTTTCAACATAATTGAAATAAATATAATTCAAAAGAAAAGAAAAACATAAGTCTATAACTTCATTCAACAATGAGATTCTACTTTAATGACATCACTCGTTCTATGCTAAATTTATTAATCATTTATTATTTCTAATATTAGGAGGAGGAGTTTCTAAACTAGAATAATAGCACAATTATGCTAAATGAAGAAAATAAAAATAAAACAATATGACCAACTATATGGAATCAAAAAAAGTAAAGGTTGGAAAATGAGAAAATTATTTAAAAGTATTAAAATGTAATCTATCATTTTAATATAATTAAATTTACATATAACCTCATCGAATAACAAAGTTCAATAATGACATCACTCATTATAAGTCATGTCTTATTCTTTCTAAGATTACGAGGTATAATATTTTAGAAAAATTAGAATTATAACATAGCTAAGTGTAATAAAAATTAAAGAAAAATATTTAAGAAAGAAATAAAATATAAGAAATTATGTAGAAATACATGAAGTAAAGGTTGGGAAATGAGAAATAAGGAAATAAATAATAAATAATGTAAAAAATAATATTTGAAAAAAAGAATTTTAAAAGTTAAAAAAATTTGTGCACCCCCGATACTGAAAGGCTTGAATTCCAAAAAGTTTGTGCAGAAGCCTTTCCCACCAAGCGCCGCTCCTAAACCCATACCCAAGAAATTTCGCATGCCGGAAATTCCCAAATACAACGGGACAACCGAGCCAAACGAGCATGTGATCGCGTACACATGCACTATAAAGGGAAACGACTTAGAAGACGACGATATCGAATCCGTTCTTTTGAAAAAGTTCGAAGAAACATTATCAAAGGGGGCCATGACTTGGTATCACAACTTACCCCCTAATTCCATCGACTCTTTTGCTTTGCTCGCAGACTCCTTCGTAAAAGCACATGCAGGCGCTATCAAAGTGGAGACGCGGAAATCGGACCTGTTTAAAGTCAGGCAAAAGGACAATGAGATGCTCAGGGAATTTGTATCTTGTTTTCAGATGGAATGGATGGACCTGCCATCGGTCACTGATGATTGGGCCATACAGGCCTTCACCCAAGAGCTCAACGCTCGAAGTTCTTCACAGCAACTTAAGCAGAACTTGATAGAATATCCGGCCGTCACATGAGCAGATATACACAACCAATACGAGTCAAAGATCAGAGTCGAGGATGACCAACTTGGAGCCCCTTCGGGGTCTATTTACCACATCAAAACTCATGATAGGGTTCGAAGGGATATTCACCGGGAACCGAGGCTGAGTAAAGATCGACATCGGCCATATCATGGGGACAGGAAAATTACTCCAGCGAGGCAGGACTCCCGGAGACGCGAAAGAAGGAACGATCATAGTCAGAACAATCGAGGACCCATGATGAGAAGCAACTTCGAGAGAACCACCGGTCATCGAGAAGCACTGCGGCTATCGGAATACAACTTCAACGTTGATGTGGCTACTCTCGTGTCAGCTATCGGTCGTATCAAGGACACTAAGTGGCTTCGACCGTTGCAATCGGACCCTGCCCAAAGAGACCCCAATTTGATATGCAAATATCATGGTATGCACGGACACAGGACAAAAGATTGTCGATAGTTAAGAGAGGAGGTGGCACGGTTGCTCGAAAATGGGCATCTTCGAGAGTTTTTGAGCGATCGAGCCAAAAATCATTATGGGAACAGGAATAAGCAAGAAAACAAGGAGGAGCTGCAGCACACAATTAATATGATTATTGGCGAAGTAGATGCGCCCCAAGGTCCGGTACTAAAGCGCACTAAGATATCCATCACTCGGGAAAAGCGCACTCGGGATTACGCGATAAAGGGGAATCCTACATTTCAACGAAGAAGATGCAGAAGGGATTATGCAACCTCATAACCATGCGTTAGTGATATTGGTGCTTGTACAAAGGACTAAGGTGAAGCGCGTACTGGTCGATCCTGGTAGTTCGGCCAACATAATCCGACCATGGGTTATAGAACAGCTTGGGCTAACAGATCGAATTGTCCCTACAGTCCGGGTACTCAATGGATTCAACATGGCGTGCAAAACGACCAAGGGCGAAATAATATTGCCGATAAACACTGCCGGTACCATTCGAGAGACAAAGTTCTGCGTGATCGATGGACACATGAGGTACAACGCCCTGTTCGGGAGACCATGGATCCACGACATGAGGGCAGTGCCTTCAACACTACACCAAGCGCTGAAATTCCCATCGTTCGATGGGATTATATCAGTTTTCGGGGAGCAACCGGCTGCGAAAGAGATGTTCGCAGTAGAAGAAGCAATACCGGTACCAGCAGCTCCTTCGCAAAAGGTCAAATAGAAATCACAGGCATCACCCTCGATAAATGAAGGTGAACAGGTGCATCTCGAAGATGACAGCTACGGAATCCCCAGGTCATTCGTCGGTCCAGATGAGTCCAATGCAACCAAATCGATAATCGAGGAACTCGAGCAAGTTTCACTCCGAGAAGACTCGCCAGATCGAAAGGTATACCTGCGCTCGGGCCTAAGCTCTGAGCTTAGGGCAAAACTTATATAATTTCTTATAACTAACGAAGATTCCTTCGCTTTGTCCCATCTCGACATAACAGGTATACCACTGGAGATAACAACCCACAAGCTAAGCATCGATCAGAAATTCCGGTCGGTCAAGCAAAAAAGGACGCCTCAATCCGAAATCAAACAAGCGTTCATCAAGGATGAGGTAACTAAGCTTTTAAAAATAGGTTCCATTCGGGAAGTTAAATACCTAGAATGGTTAGCAAACGTAGTAGTAGTCCCTAAGAAGGGGAATAAATTAAGAATGTGCATAGATTATAAGGATTTAAATAAGGCATGCTCTAAAGATTCTTTTCCTTTGCCCAACATCGATCGCATGATCGATGCTACCGCTGGCCATGAGACCCTTAGCTTTCTCGATGCTTACTCTGGCTATAACCAAATACGAATGGACCCGGATGACCAGGAAAAGACATCCTTCATCACTAAGTATGGTACATACTGTTACAACATGATGCCATTCGGGTTAAAGAATGCGGGAGCCACTTACCAACGCCTAGTAAACCGAATGTTCGAAAAACAACTAGGAAAAATAATGGAGGTTTATATTGATGATATGTTAGTTAAGTCCTTGCGAGCAGAGGACCATTTGAGCCATTTTCAAGAAACGTTCGACGTGCTGAGACGGTACAACATGAAGCTGAACCCGGAGAAATGCGCATTTGGTGTGGGCTCAAGCAAATTCCTCGGCTTCCTGGTCTCGAACCGAGGAATAGAAATCAACCCCGAGAAGATCAAGGCTATCGAAGACATTACAATCGTAGATAATGTAAAGGCCGTGCAAAAGCTGACAGGCCGTATAGCCGCTCTGGGGCGATTTATTTCGAGATCATCCGATAAGAGTCACCCAATTTTTCAACCTATTGAAAAAGAAGAAGAACTTCTTGTGGACCCAGAGTGCCAATGCGCGTTAGAAGAACTTAAGAGGTACCTGTCTAGCCCGCCTTTGCTGCATACACCGAAAATAGGGGAGACTGTACCTCTACCTTGCGGTCTCGGAAGTAGCGGTAAGTGGGGTCCTGGTTCGAGAGGAACAAGGTATGCAGTTTCCTATTTATTATGTTAGCAGAACATTAGGCGAGGCTCAAACTAGATACCCTCATTTAGAAAAACTAGCACTCGCTTTATTGAGTGCCTCCAGGAAACTGAAACCTTACTTCCAATGCCACCCCATATGCGTCGTAACGACTTACCCATTGAGAAACATAATGCATAAGCCCGAACTCTTCGGCCGATTGGCCAAATGGGCTATCGAAGTAAGCGGGTATGATATCGAATATCGACCCCGTACTGCGATTAAATCTCAGGTGTTGGCAAATTTCGTCGCCGATTATGCGCCATAGCTAATACCCGAGGTCGAAAGAGAAATAATGACCGGATCGGGGACTCCTTCGGGATTGTGGACCTTGTTCACAGATGGTGCCTCGAACGCGAAGGGATCAGGGCTTGGTATCGTACTAAAGCCCCCAACCGGAAATACGATTCGACAGTCTATCAAGACTGTAAAACTTACTAACAATGAAGCGGAGTATGAGGCTATGATTACAGGTTTAGAACTGGCCAAAAGCCTGGGAGCAGAGATAATCAAAACCAAGTGCGATTCCTTCCTTGTGGTGAATCAAGCCAACAGAACTTTCGAAGTCAGGGAAGCACAAATGCAGAGATATTTAGACAAGCTGCAAGTCACGTTGCATAGGTTAAAAGGATGGGTCGTGCAGCTCATGAGGTCGGTAGTGGAAGAAGTCCATGTAGAAATCAATTTAACAAGTCTAACCTGGGATTGGAGGAACAAGTACATAGAGTACCTCAGCTCCGGTAAGCTTCCCTCGGACCCAAAAGAATCGAGAACATTGCACAAAAAGGCGGCTCGATTCTGTTTATCCGATGACGGAACCTTATTTAGAAGGACGTTCGGCGGCCCCCTTGCGATATGTTTGGGACCGGGCGACATCGAATATATTTTAAGGGAAATACACGAAGGCACGTGTGGGAATCATTCCGGCGTCGAGTCCCTGGTTTGAAAAATAATCAGAGCCGGTTATTATTGGATTGATATGGAAAAAAACGCGAAGGAGTTCGTTCGCAAGTGTAACGAGTGAAAGACACGCACCGATGATCCATCAGCCCGGGAAGATGTTGCATTCGGTCTTGTCGCCGTGGCCGTTCATGAAATGGGGAATGGACATCGTCGGCCCTCTCCCCTACATACCAGGTAAGGCTCAATTCATTTTTTTTATGACTGACTATTTCTCCAAATGGGTTGAAGCGCAGGCATACGAGAAGGTTAGGGAAAAAGAAGTGATCGAGTTCATTTGGGATCACATCATATGTCGATTTGGGATGCCATCAGAGATCGTGTGCGATAATGGGAAGCAATTCATCGGCAACAAAGTGACGAAATTCTTCGAAGATAACAAGATCAAAAGGATCCTATCGACGCCCTATCACCCCAGCGGCAATGGACAAGATGAATCGACCAGCAAAACCATACTTCGAAATCTCAAAAAGAGGTTGACTGACGCAAAGGGGAAATGGAAAGAAATATTGCCTGAAGTCCTATGGGCGTATCGCACAATCGAGAAAACCAGCACCGGAGCCACCCCTTTCTCCTTAGTGTATGGTGCTGAAGCTTTGATACCGGTCGAAGTAGGCGAACCGAGTATCAGGTTTTGTTATGCAACCGAGGAATCGAATCGCGAGGCTATGAATACCAATTTGGAATTATTGGATGAAAGAAGGGAAGCAGCCCTTGTTCGATTGGCCGCCCAAAAGCAAAAGATTGAAAGATACTACAAAAGGAGAACCCATCTTCGACATTTCAACATCGGAGATCTAGTGCTCAGAAAAATCACACCCAATAATCGAGACCCAAACGAAGGGAAGTTGGGGCCGAACTGGGAAGGGCCTTACTCCATCATAAAGATCACCGGAAAGGGATCGTACAAGCTTAGAACAATGGACGGCAAACAACTGCCGAACAATTGGAACATAAATCACTTGAAACGATACTATTGTTGAGGTACGATTTTTCACTCTTCGTTTTTGTTTGTTTTATGTTATCAACACTCGCAGGTATAAGTAAAGTAACCTCGAACCGGAAAGGCACAGGACATTAGGACTGAAAACATGCGTTGCACTCTTTTTCCCTTCGACCGGTTTTGTCCCAAATTGAGTTTTACAGCAAGGTTTTAATGAGGCAACCAGAAAACGTGCGACTTAGATTTGAAAACTGGTCGCACGTCGAAGACAACAATGTTCGGTGCTAAACTTCGATCGGCCTCAAATATCGGAAGACTGCTTAGCTACTTCGATTCAGGGGAACTTCTCATAGATCATTAGGAATTGATATAAGGGTCAAACAGTCAAAAGAACCGTACCCAAATAGATCTATCCCCTAAGCAAATTGTACAAGCACTTGAATACGAATAAAAGTTCTTTTACACCGATATCCTGTCTCCGAGCCAAGGGCCGTTTTGATTTTCATTGTTCAATCAAAAACTAACATTGCTCAGAGTTTCGTCCGAAAATCAAATTTAATCGAAGGGGAATAAAACCTACTAAGGCGAACCCCGATTTCCTAAAAGGCCAAGGCCGTACTGAGTAAATGAAACTCAAAGGGGAATAAGACCTACTAAGGCAAACCCCGATTTCTTAAAAGGCTAAGGCCATGCCGAGTTAATGAAACTCAAAGGGAAATAAGACCTACTACGGCAAACCCCGATTTCTTAAAAGGCTAAGACCATGCCGAGTTAATGAAACTCGAGGGGAAATAAGACCTATTTAGGCAAACCCCAGATCTTTTCGAGGCTAAGGCCCTATCAAATCGATCGAAGAAAGGGAAAGTCTACTAACGCATATCTCAGAGTTGGCTAAGTCTAAACTGAGCTTGAAGAACAGAAAATTCACCAAATTGAACCATCGGTTCTAATATAGAGAATCGAAATGAGTCAGCAAGGAACGGAAAGAAAAGAAGACCTCTATATATATATATATATATATGTGCACAAAGTATGTTTACAGAAGTGGGGACCTCATTACAAAAAAATAATAATAAATAAATACAAAAGAGGCGCTTCATTCAGAATTGTCGGAGTCTTCTTCTTCTGGGAAGGCTTGTTTTCTGGCTTCAGCTTCGATCCTTTTGGCATCGTCGATCTCGGTTGATAGATCGAAGCCCCGAACTTGTATTTCCTCGAGAACAGATAGGTGAGTTTGGCACTTGGTATATTCGACCAAAATCTTCGATTGATCTTGAGCAGCCTCGGCATCGGCCCTGTATTGGGCCACTAATTCAGCGGCCTCAGCCTTGGATGCAGCAACCTCCGATTTTGCCGTTTGCAGCTCGTTAACCAAAACTTCACGATCCAAGGTGAGCGCATCGACTTGGGATTGAAGCACATCGATTTTCTTAGTCAGAGCCCCGATTTTCCCTTTTGCCTCCGATAATTGGTTTTCCGATGAAACCATTTGAGCTTGGAGGGCCTCCTTTTCCGAAGTCAGCAGATCCGTCCCATTTCTCCATTCATTGATTTCTGCTTTGGCCTCACTTGCCTCAGATCAGAATCGGTTTATTTGGTCGAGCTGCTGCCCCATCTGCTCGATTAAGCTAGAATTTTCTCTATGCACAAAGTCCAGTTCAGCCCGAGGGTCGACATCTCCCCTTCGAGCCATTCACAACACGCCGATTCTTCCCGTTGTCGAAGAAAAGCCTCATGATGAAGCACCGAGGCCTACAAGTATAAGAGAAAATATGACAGTTAGTCAAAGTTTGAAATACAAAATGGCGAACACCAGATAAGGCTTACCAGAAACTTACCTTATTTAGTGCTTATTGAGCCTCATTGAACAAGCAGGGTACATCAACCTCGTTCATTGTGGCCTGATCTTCTTCAGTTACCAAACACCGAAGATAACTAGCCATCCCCACAGGCGCAGAAAGGGCCCTAGCATCTTCGGGAATGGCAAACTTTATTATCCGCTTTCGATCAGGATTTGAACTCAGAGCAGGAAATATATCGACCAGCTTTGGACCGAAAGATGCCTTACTCGTTCCGGTGGAGGGACTCTTCCTCGATACTTCTATATTACCAAGCCCAAAAGTATCCACCGATTCCACGCCGTCGGAGAAGCCTTGGAAAGGGCCTTCCGGTATATGACTTTTGCCTGGGGTGTGTCCTTTTGCAGCTCAGGCCTCGTTAAAGGTTGACTCCGAGAAAGAAGGGGAGTCTATTGTTTCTATGGGGCCCGAGATTCCCTGCGCCGCTCCTCTCGCATCGGCGGAAGCCCCCGTTCCCGCCCCCATTTCGGGGCCTCGACTCGATGAAGATGTGTTTCATCGGCCCTCGGCTCGGGGACTGCCCGAGATGGTCGTTGCCCAAAAGTTCGAAGTCTTCGTCTTCCTTGGACTCGTCTATCAACTGATAAATTGAGTCCGAGGTCTTGGGCTTACGAGCTATCCTTTTTCTCGGTCTCTTTCTCTCGGGCTTGGAAGAATTGGGGACTTCTTTCCTCTTTTTCTCCTTCTCCTGCTCTGAGGCAGGGGGATGGCAGGGAACCTCACTATCAGGGGACGCTCGCCTCAATTCAACGTCCTTCGATAGACCTGCAAATAAAGAGTGAAGTATGTTATAAGTCGACAACATTATCGATAACATAAAACGTAGAATTTACGCGATATCGGTCTCACCATGATTTTTGGCCTCCCATCGGCCCTTCGATATCTCGCGCCAGGCACGCTCCGAATAGGTCCTTTGAGACACCACTTTTTCGACCCATTCTTTCAGGTGCATAATCGCGGCCGGCGTTCGAGAAACAGCTACACCATGTGAAATGGTTTAGTGTTTTTCATCACTACTCTCCAAAAAATGAGGGGACTATCTGTATGGGATCGAACTCGGATCGCTTGCGTAGGGAATATTGGGTTCGAATTTATACGGCTAGTGTCGATTAGAATTACTGCTTGATAGGTCGGGGTCGAGACATCGAGGAACGAAGGTCGAGACCGGGCGTTATCGAAACGGAACTCGAAATCATGATATCCGAGACGAGATCATTGAGGTCGATTAGGGTAAAATGTCCTAGGGTAAAATTATCAGATTTGTGTAACGGAAGGACCAGAAATCCCGTGATACGTAAATATCTCTGCGGGAATCACGGAGGAGATCAGCAAAGACGTTAAAATCAGTAATTCAAGGGATGTTTTACCTTGTAGATAGATTTTTTACCTTGTATAAGAATCATTCCCCTCCCTATATAAAGGGGAGCATGATTGTAAAAGGGATCATCAGAAAACGATTGTCAATATACAAAAAACACAGTCTGCTCTAATTATTTCTTTATTCATTTGCTTCATATTTGTCTATCTTAGAGAAATCAATCAAGGTCAAGCTATTCTAGACTTGTGGTTTGCATTCTCTCTCAATTTACTTACTGAATTTAGTCTTTATTTTTATTATCCTTTATTTGTATCAAACCAAATCACGTGTTCTTAAAACCACGTACAAATTTAATTGTTATCCGAAGCCAAGGATAAACAACATGTGTATTTTCAGGGGATCCAAATCTTTCTATTTGAAACTATGAGATGAAATTCCTACGCAATTAAGAGTTTGTAGACCGATCTTAATAAACACACAATACATCAACATCTTATTATAAATTGTTGAAAAGTTATATTGCTCATTTATATACTACTTCTCATTTATTGTTACTGTAATAAAACAAGAGAATTCTACTATATCTCCAGTTCATCTTAAATGTCGTTAAAGATTTGGAATACCTTTTTTAAAACCAAATCACCACCATTTTATTGCTTGCGTAAAAAGAATACAGTTGTTGAGGAAGTTTGTTGTCCGTTCTTGCTACTTGCTTGCCTCTTTTCAAGCTCAAATCAGAGTCCACTGTTTCTTCTGTACTGTTTTATTTACACTTATTATTATTTTACACATGTATATAATATTTATCATATTTGATTGAATACTTTATTCTATATTTTTGAATCATCTGAATAATTTAGGCAAGTCCTAAAAAATATAATATTAAAAGAAATATTAGACCTAATATTAGAATTCCAATTCATTAATCACTTATGCTATTAATCTCTTATGTGATCACTAATAATTTTTATGAAGACTTTGAAACAAATACAGCTTTAACAAAGGACGACAGTCTTCCTTTTTCAAAAACCAAAAATAGATTCTGAAATTGGTCCTTTAAATCGCGCTTTTTCTGCAAAAATACTCCTCCCTCCGAGGCTTTGAGCGATTGGCATCCCAGTCCCTAGATAAATTTGGCTACTACAATTACTAAAAAGATAAATAATGCTCGGCCTTTACCTTCACGGGGGATCAAAATTGATGTCTGCAGCTTTGAGTTGTCTAATTCTAAAAGAGGCTAGCTCCCATTTGTCCAATTGTATGAGCCGTCGCACCACCCTCGGCAACCTTTCAAATCTTGTAGTAACGTTCTGTTCTTTATGCATATGACTGAATGTGGCTAACTTGTCAGCTACTACTATATTTGCTTCTCTAAAGCAAAAAGATTTGGAATACCTATTTAGAGGTGTTCATAAAAACTTGAATAATCGAATCAAACATACTAAAAAACAGATATTTTTTAGATTTGGTTTGGTTTTGATTTGAAATTTTAAAAACCGATCAAATTTAGTTAGGTTTTGATTTTAATAAAAAAATAACTGAACTAAACCGACTATAGAAATAGTTATTTAAATTTATTATTATACCTATATATATATATATATGTGTGTGTGTGTGTGTGTGTGTGTGTGTGTTAGAAAATTTTATATAAAGTTTCTAACAGTTTATGGTACATATTAGTCATTTGTATATTTAGTCTAGTTCTTTGCTATTATAATAATCTAATTCTTTGCCTTTATATTCTAGTTTGATTAGTAGTTTTCTTTTGCTAAGTACAAAAATTTATTTCATGTTAAAAATAATCGATTTTTGATTGAGTACTTTAATTATTCATCACTATTTGATTCAGTTATCATCAATATGTCCTAGTAAATGATAGATTTCTCAAAGCGTAATTGATCTGATAGTATTACGTTGAAAATGTAGTCACCGGAATGTGTATTTGGTAGGGTATGTCTCATATTTAAGAAAAAAATCGATAAATAATCGAAAAATCCGAAAAATCGACAAAAACCGAATCGATTAAAAACCGACTTAATTGGTTTGGTTTGGTTCCAGTATTTAAATAACCGACTTATTTGGTTTGGTTTCGTTTTAGGAAAAAACCGATCCACATCGAACCATGAACACCCCTATACCTATTAACAACTTTGTTCGAAAGGTTGTTACCTATCGTATTGTTACTTTAAATACAATATTTGTTTTGATTGTTACTTAAATTTCATTATATTATATCATTAAATCCATCGTTATGTAACGACGAAAAGTGTCACTTTATGGAACGACGGATTTGGTGCAGTGGCATCGTTTCCTTGCTTTTTTCTCTCATATTGCCCTTCCTTATTATTAAATAATCATATTGTATCCTTTATCTTGCTTTCTAATATAATAATTCTATTCCGTATCCTATTTTTTCTTAGTAATGTTGCAAGTTTATTCTTCATATTGTTGGTGGATGACATCATGAAATGACGACAAACGATACGATCTATCCAAACATTGTATCCATCAAACAATACAATATAATACAAATACATTATGAAATAACATATATATGTATGTATATATATATATATATAAAACACAACAATCCAAACAAGCTATAAGAAAAACATCTAATAGCACTGATTATAGGAGTTATTTTGAGTAAGTTTCCATTTAATAGCACTGATTATAGGAGTTATTTTGAGTAAGTTACAATCTAATAGCACTGATTATGAGTTATTTTGTGTAATAGCTTGTTCGGATCGTTGTTATATATCATTTTATAATATTGTATTGTACTGCATCGATTTGATGTAACAATATTTGGATAGATTGTATCGTTTGCCGTGGTTTCATGATGTTAAGCACCAATCATTTATCCATCCATCTACCTATCTATCTATCTATCTATTTGTCTATATCATATCAAAAACACGAAGGTCCTTAACGAAATGTCATTTGCTTTTTTTACCCTTTAAAAATATATTTCACACTAGACAAAAATGGTCATTTATTTATTTTTCTAATATTAAGGAATAATTATTTAATTATTTACCTAATATTTAGGACTTCAAAATCAACAAAATATTATTTGAAACCTTCATTGTTTAAACAAGAACACTAACACCCAAAAAATTAAAGTAGGAAAGTTGCATTCACTTAGAACTCTTTTTAGATTTAGGAGTCTTTATTCTTTGTATAGAATTATAATCAATTAATTATATATATTTTTAGTAAAATAAAGTTATTTGACAGAGAATAAATTTTGCAGCTACAAATAAAGACTCGTGCACATACCCTTTTATGTTTAGGAATTCTTATTTTTTTTGTGATAGAATTATAAAATAGAACTCTTTTAGCGTGAATATTTTAAAAGATATTCACAATCCACCTTACAACAAGTCACTTTTAAAAACAATTAAAAGCTAAAAGTTTTCCCTTTTCAACTTAAACTGTAGACATACATTTGAAATTAATAATAAAAATTAAGTTCTAATTTTTAGTCTAAAAATATTAAAGTATAATATACATCATAAACCAAACCTATAGTTTTACCTGCCACTAAGTTTACAAAATATTTTTTTGCAAATACCCACAAATAATTATGAATCAAAATAATATCTATAAATAAGTTTACAAATGACAGGACCACATTTGATTTATAATTCAGTTATAGTGAATAAAATAAGGCACTTCAATTTTTTGTTGTAAACTTATACATGTTATGGCAAAAACCCAATTAGATAAATGAAAAAAAAAATAAGATACTAAAATATATCATTGGAGTTACCAATAATAAATTGTAGCTATTTCTTCATAAGAAATTTTAGGGGATTATAATTTTTTGTTCTATTAGTTATATTGACTTTTAGCACACATAATGTTACTTAGGTTTGTAATTTAGATATTAAAATATCAATATATTTTGCGATTTAGATAAACATTATTATGAAATAGGCGAATTTGGTGAGTCCAGGGTCCTAACATGATTTTTTCCTTATCGATACATTTATTATTTTCTTTCAAATACTCATACTTTTTTTATTATTATATATCTATCGATCTTATTATATTGTAATTATTAAAGCAGGAACCTCCAATACAAAATATTGATATATCTTTTTACATTTAAAAATTAATTTTATATTAAATAAAATTATAATTTAATTATATTTTTAATATTTAAGACTTTTAAATTTAACTAGTATTATGTTCAAAATGTAACTGTTATATTCTACTTTTATAATAGTAATTTTTTTTAATCTGACGCGACAATTCATATAGAAAAGCTTACATTTTGCTTGCGAAAAAGAAAAAAATCGTCTTACGCCGGTTACATGTGTTTGTATTTTCTAGAATGAACTTATTAAAAATAGCTTTCTAACAAAAAAGAAAAATTAAAAAGTTAACATCTCCAAGGGCTATATGTTCTTGCTCTTAATATTTATGAAATATTTTTAAAAAATTACTCATCAAGATAGGTACACGCGTGACGCACGCATACTAGAACTAGTATGAAGAATAACCTTGTAATATTGAAAGGAAAAAGTAAGATATGAGATTGAGTTGTTATATGAAAAGATAGGTTAAAGTATAAAAAGAATTATTTAATAATAAGATAGGGCAAGATGATTAAAAAAAAGGTAATGACGCGACCACACCAAATCGATCATTACATAAAGTGACACTTTTTTGCTGTTATGTAACAACGGATTTAATGATACGATACAATAAAATTTAAGTAATAACAAAAATAAATATTATAGTTAAAGTAATAATACTAAGTACAATAGATAACAACCATCTAAACAAGTTGTAAATTACCCATTGGTCATTGTATCTATTTATGTAACCCTAAATTTGAAAAAAATATAAAAATATAATGCCTTCTTGACTCTAAAATGACACTTATTTTAGACCAAATTTAAAAAGGTTAAAATGATATTTAAAATGGTTGGAGGATATAAGCAATTATTTGAACATGCAAAATTCTTATTGTATTTTAAGTGAGCAAAAAATGTAATGGCGAATTATTAAATTATGTCTCAATGAGTAATGATAAATATTCCCTCTCTCTGCCTATTTCATTTTTTGTTACTAGTCTTTCAATACGCGCGTAGCGCGTATACACTATCTCGATGAGTAATTTTTTTTAAAATTTCATAAATATTATATTGATAATTACGGTTGACTCACAAATAAAAATTTAAGCTTCTAAAATTGATAAATATTGATCTTGTAACTCAATAAATTATGAAACTCTACCCTATAGAAGTCTTCAATTATCATTTCCATATATTCAACTTAAAATAAGTTTCACTTCTATTATTTAATCTTCTCAACTTCACAAGTTATCATGCTTCCCTTGTAGTTTCAGCAAGAATATTATATTTTCTAGAAATATCTTATGAAAATTATTGTTGTTTAAGTAATCTAATTCAGAATTCGAAACTATCACATTTTGTTTGAATTTGTTTTTGGAAAACTAAATTTAGATAAATAATTTGCGTGACATACTTTTATCGCAACTATTAAAAGATTTGTCAAATAATAAGAATAAAGAAATATATAATTTTGGTCTTGTAGAATATTGGAAGTGAAGGTTGGTCCTACAACTCCTCCAAAAATAAAAAGCCTAAAATTATTAATTTTGAACAAATATACCACGAATAATTTGATATTAGACACATCTAATAAAAAGATCCAAGAAATTGATGAGGACTTTAAAGTTATCTAAGTAATGGTAAAATATTATTTTGACATTGTAATAAGAAAATAGTCACGTTAAAAAATAATCACAAATAACAATATCAGTTGATTTAAAAAGTCGTATAATGCAAAGAGTTTAATATATAATATAACGTTTAACATGCTTAATACTATGTGTTTTGAATTTTTTTAACTTAACAACTTCTAACCTAGATACTCCGCTTAATTATTGCTAAGGAAATAACTTATATAAGTAAAATCTTACTCAATAATTTTAAATTCCTAAACATTAGGAGTTTCTATATTATTCAAATAAGGAAAGATTTAATAGTTATAATTTTAGTTGATTTTAGATTATTTCAACTGTAGAAAAATAATTAAATGACTATTTTATTTAATGTGTATCATCTTTAAAATAGTAAAAAAAACGAAACGACATTTTGCTAAAGGCTTTCGTACCTTTAATATAGTATATATACATATATATATATATATATATATATATACATATATATATATATATATATATATATATATATATATATATATATATTGTT